>JARHVA010004290.1:772500-857500 GCA_037957365.1 Torreya grandis | reverse complement strand
ATGGCATTGAAGAAGTGTGTGTGATATATGTTAGGGATAGGTTAATAATATTGGAGGTGTCAAAAAACTTTAGATATTATTCTAGGGTGATATTTATTATTGAATAGGAACAAAAATAACTATAAGTTGTGAGATTGGACTTGGTATTATTTTTGTTACAACATTTAATAGATCTTCTTGGATTAAAAGTATAGAGAAAGGCATTAAAATATAGTTAGTGGGTTATTAAACCTAAAATAAGTGGTAAAAATACTTAAGGATGAGTTTAGGAACCTGTGTTACCACTTCTCTTTACATTGTTAATATATTAATTGTTATGGATGCATATGCTTTGTAATTCATCCCCTGAGAATTTTTTTTTCCCATATTCATGGGAATTAATAGTTTCTTAGATTAGAATTAGAATATAAGTAAGGGTTGAGGCCAATGAAAGCATCCACAAATTATTTGTATTGAGATTACTCAAAGGAGGTTATCCCCTCAAAGTGGCCTATGATCGATATAATTTCTTTGGTATTTCTTCTAATCATAAAAATATATTATTTTACACATTTTCAATAAATTAATCTTCTATTTCATGTATTTTCATTTTTTTTTTGGAAGATCCTCTCATCTGATATTAGAGTGATTTCTAGGACCAATTTTTTTTAGAAAGTCTAAACTTTGTTCTGCTACATAATTCCTTTAATTATTTTTCTTAGAAAGTCTTAACTCTTTTCTACTACATAACTCTATTTTGCATCATAATAATCTATTTTGGATCAGGGAAAAAAATGTGTATACATAAATAGGGAAGTGCCTTGGTGAAAGCCCTAAAACTCATTGTGAGGAGTATCATAGGAACCCCAAAGTAGTTGGCTCATTGAGACGACCTGTCAATAAAATAGGCAATGGCCCCTTCACAAATGAGTAGTTCCCACCTATGATGAAAGACAAGAGCTATCACTTAAAGGTAAACCCATGGCCAATAAGGTTTTTGTAGATAACTACTCACTCAAATGACATTGGTGGCTAGAGAGATATCTTTAAAACCTTAAGGAACCATTGAAACTTGGATGAAATTCCATAAATTTTAGAATATTCTTAGTGGACTTACATTTAGATAGTTGAAAAAACTAAGAACTAGAAAATTTTCATCCTGTTAGTTTCATAAAACTATTAGTAGAGTATTATCACACTCTTAGAGGATAGTTGATAGAAAATAGAAATTAATTTTTTTTTTTTTTTTTTTTTTGCAATATCTCTCCATCTATAGCCCCATTAATCCTTAAAATTTATTATGACACCTAAAATTCCATTCTCCATGTTTTTTCTTTGAGCTCCTATATCCCAATTCCACTCCTAATTCCTGTAAATCTCAATTTTCCTTTTTTTTGGGGTTTGCCATAACTTCTTTTATTTTTGTCCATTTGCCTCAAAATATTTACATATTGTTCATCTCCCTTTTCTACTCCTTTGTCCCTCTTTGATAAATTTTCTAGTTTGTCCATTTTCACTCCTAAAATTTCCCTTGCCTTCATCAATCATACTCCCACTATGTAAAAAAATAGTAAAAGTACTTTTATCACTTCCAAATTTCACCAAAATTAAAAAAATTCCTTACTCAACATGTCTTACCTCTATTTTTCCTACCCATTGTAAAATAATCTCTTATTTTGGTCATGGTAGTAACTTGAACAAGAGAAAAAAACATAGAGGATGAAATTTACACACTCAAGAACCACATTAAAGATCTTGATGAAAAAATTCTCTGCCTCAATCTTCAATATACCACGTTAAACAATAGATGACATCTAGAGTCCTCTTTAGACACTAAGTTTTCTTCTTCTAGCAATTTTCATGGGATAAATATTAATTTTCCTCAATTCAATCATGGATGGATCTATCAAGTAGAATAATATTGTAGTTTGTATAATACTTTTGATGCCAAAAAGGTTATACTTGCATCCTTTCAGTTGGAACATGAATCCCTTCAATGGTATCATTGGTATACCAAGAGCTCATGATGAGCCCAAATGGATATATATTTTCACCCTTATTTTTAATGGTTTGGCCCTAATTATTTTGATGACTTCATTGGAGCACTCACTAAACTTTTCCAAATAGGAATTGTGAGAGAATATCAAATAGAATTTGAAAAACTAGCTAATCACACAGAGGGGTTATCTGATGAATTCTTCAAGAGTTACTTTGTCAGTGGACTAATGGATGCAATTCTATTTGAGATAAAAATTTTCTATCCCAACATAATGTTATAATCCATAGGATTGGCTATGTTGGTATAGGATAATATCATAGCTCAATAATGATTCAAATCCAATTTTACTCTATTCAAAAATACAACTCCACAATGATTTCAAACATTGATAGCCCCTAGAACTAGTCCTACCAAGCATTTTACTAATGTAGATATGTGAGACCATAGAGAAAAATGATTATGTTATAATTGTGATGAAAAATTCACCTAAGGACATTGATGTGTTGAGAAAAAGATCTACCTACTAGATGTGGATTCTCTACCTAAAATAGAAGTTTTGGAAGATGATCAGGATATAACAAATTACCTAGAAGAAGATCCACTAATTTTGGAACCTAATTCTCAATAAGACCAACTAGAGATCTCTCTTCATGCATTATCAAGAGTCACCACCCCATAAACCATGTGGGTTAATGGTTACTTCAAGAAGCTCCCTCTCACAATACTCATTGATTCAAGTAGTACTCATAATTTCATTGACCCTCAAATCACCAAATAGGTTGATTATTTTGTCCATCCTTGCTCTAAATTTGAAGTTGTGATTTTTAATTGGGGAAAATTACCTTGTAAAGGGAGGTGTAGTAATGTGCATATCTCTATTGGAGATTATAAATTATACTCTAACATGTTTGCCTTGCCCTTAGGTGGATATGATGTTATTTTGGGATCCCAATGGTTACACACACTTAGACCCATCTTATGGGATTTTGATGAACTTTAGATATAGTTTTAAGATAATAGGCAAAACCACACATTGAAAGGCTTACAACTAAGGTCTCTTAACATCATAATTTCACATTTCATGGAATAAATTCTTAAGAATAATTCACATAACATCATTTCCTAACTCCACTCCATTCACATGTAACCATCAATGGTATCCACTCCTATTCTATAAACTATTCTTCATAGGTATGTACATGTCTTTGCCAAACTAGTGGGATTACCACCTTCATGACTAGAGGACCACCATATTCAGCTCCTTCTAGGAACCATCCCTCCCAACATCAGGCCCTACTATTACCCATTTCAACAAAACACCGAGATCAAGATGTTTATTCAATACTTACTGAAGTAAAGCATTATTCACCTTAGTACCAACCCATATTCTTCCCTAGTTATCTTTATGCAAAAAAAAAATGGGTCATGAAACCTCTATATTGAATTTTTTGCACTTAATCACATCACAATCAAGGATAATTTCTTGATCACAATTATTTATGAGCTTCATGGTGCTCATTTTTTCTCCAAGTTGAATCTTAGCTCCAGATATCACTAGATCCAACTTCATGAGGATGATATCTCAAAGACAGCTTTTCACACATATGATGGCCATTATGAGTTTATGGTCATACCCTTTAGCCTCACTAATTCTCCTATAGATACCAAAATTACATCACACACATGTGTAACTCCCTCTCTCAAAACCCCCCTTGAGTCCCTGTTTAATAATTATCCTTCCTAACCCATACTTTCACCCCTCACACTTTTAATTAATTTAAAATATTTAATTAAGTTAATTAAAAAATACTCATGCCACCTTACCTAGCCACCTTATCCTAAGATTATTTCTTACCCTTCTAAGTCACCTCAAGACTTAGTCCCTTAATCCTAACTACCAATGACTTGTTCTTACCCCAAAAATAAATTCCTAACCAACTATGTCCTTCTTGACCTCCCATTTCTACCGTTTCCTAATGGATACCACACTTGGCATGGGGAAGAACAAAAAATAGGCTAAAAATAACTCTTTTACCTATTCTCATGCCACCAACATTAGTCAACCCATGACTAACATCAGTGGGATCATTGATGTCATTTACTTAAGCCAAACTCCAAAATGATGTTAAGGTCAAACAAAATCAAGAAAAATCAATTATTCACATATAGGCTTTTAGCATTCAACTTTCTACATTTAGGCTTACTATTACTCTGCACAAATCAAGAATTTATATACTACATAGAACTTGGACTCTTTTGAATTGAAATCACATGCTTGTCTTTCTATTCACCTATTACTTCAACATGGCTCACCAAATCCATCTATTTGGTACCCATAGTTCATCCATTTCATCAGCTAAGTATATCTCTATTTTTTGGTAATTCCTTTAAATAGTCATTTTATAGTTACTTTACATTTTACTATTTATCATATCATGAACATCCTAACTATCCCTATAGAGGAATTATAAAACTCCACCTATTTTTATCTACTCTAAACATACCAACCTTCTGTCTAGACCCACTTGAGTCTTACACACTCCCTTATGACTCTTCTCAACCTCAAACCCTAACCAACATCCACGTCCCAGCTCAAAAAACTCTCTTAAAACCCCCTAGGACCTATTTCTACTACCAAAATTGATCATATAATTGACATCAGCCATATCTCCTTATTGACATTGATAGCCTAATTGACATTGGTGATTATGGATTTCCACTAACCTCCTAGAACCTAACTCAACAACTCACATTACCTGCACTATGTCACTCTCTGCTGCACTCAGACTGCAAGAATGGTATGAATATCTCTCTCTTAATCTTTCTTTCATTTTATTATTCATTACCAATTTTGTTTATAAAAGTGGACTGTCATCCCTAAAGAAGTTTGACATTTCTAGGAACAAGCACATAGCTTGGTAGCCCACTCATATATCTGTTAACAAATATTTTTGGTGGTAGTATTTTCTTATTCATAGGTAGTCCTCTTTAGCCAAAGAGGAGTGATTAACACCATCTAGATATGACACACAACCAATTTAGGTTATCTCTAATCTCTAATCCTTACCTTTCATCTTTGTTTCTCCTTAAACATCAAATAGATTCAAAATTTAGTGAAACATTTTTGGCATGCCTGGTGAGACCCTAGATTTTTCCTTGAGTTAATTTATTTTTTTAAGCATTTATATAGGTGCACTATAGTAAAAATTTCATTCTTTTCACTTTCTCCTTCTTTTCTCCCTCAAAGCAAAATATTCAACATTTTATTTTCTATTTAAGGGCAATAAATTGAAATTTCTTCTTCCTTGCCACTCTTCTTTTCTCTTTGCCTCTAAAAGTAACTTATCATTTTTCTTACAAGTTAAAATAATCTCTTATTTATTTATTTCTTTCATGCACATTAGGATAATGAATTTCATTCTCTTCTCCTATTTCATCATTATTTTCATTCAAATCTAAACATTTCATATTTGGGTTTAAAACTTACTGCACTTTATTATTTTATTGTTGCATATTAGCCTCACCTAGTTAATTACAATCATTATGAATTAATTACTATGCACTTATGTTACACAACCAAATAACACTCATAAAAATAAACATCTAAACTCACTTGAGACAAGGACCATCAGGATTTCATCACCTGGTGGATCACCTTACCCTACCTGGCTATCCTACTTGGATTTCACCACCAAGGGGAGAACCCACTCCATTCATTGGTGGAGTATAAGCTCTAGGTAGAAGGTATAGTTTGGCTAAGTAGCCTAGCTTGGCTTCAGGTCTATGAAGTGTAGGGATCAAGCTCCTATAACAAGCCATGTACCTAGTCTAACATAGATTTCCTCTTGAACACTAAAACTAACCTAAAACTAGCTCTATATTGCTTTTTGGTACCTTCAGTAACCAAATTCTCTTCTCACTATCTAATTAAGGAATAATCCAACATGAGACTAAAATTGAACTCTAGAAGTTAATAATTAGTGGTTGTATGTTTTTATTTTTTTAATTGATTTCTATATTTTGGAGTTGGTAAGGATATTTTTTCCATTGAATTACAAAATCAACACAATTTATAATACTCAAGTTATATAACCTTTTATATCAAGGTTTTTGAGTTTTCATTCTCCTTACACATACCTCTTACATCCTCTATTTTACCTATATTCTTCCTTTGGTTTTCTAAAATGTTGGATTTTCCATCTCTCAAGATATCATAGTGACTAACATCAGTTAATGTCACTAACATCAGTAGATTATAGCCTACTAAAATTGGTTAATCCCACCAATATCGATAGACTTTAACTACTGACATCAGTCAGGCAATTGACATCGGTGACTGTGTAATTTTAGTTTGCTAAAAACCAAGATAAAATAACCTACTTACCTACACCTAAACCTAGTTTATCCTTATTATATCACTAATATAGAGTATTAATACTATTTATACTTCTTATTGAATGGTATTGACATGAGTCCAAACCAAAATTCTTGTTGATTATGTAAGCCAACAACCACTTCCACCTTCCCCTCTTGTTACTAATTATATCATGGAGCATACTTTAGATACAAATCATACTCTGAGCCCCAACCAAATTCCCATTATGACTAAGGAGATCAAGATTTTGATAAATTTCTTGATTGCAATGTGGTAGCCTTTTAGCAATACCCTTCCATGAGCCAAAACTGTAATTCTTTGGGTGACCCACTATATGGTATGTCAACTTCTCTGATCGAGACAACTTTAATTTCAGCTATCTTCACTATTTTCCCCATGGTTACTCAAACCACTCCTTCAACAAGTAACCTAACCATAAACAATGTCCAAAGTTCAACATCACCAACTACTCAATCCCACCTAAACCTTGGCATGACTTCCCTTCTTTCACAACCCCAAGCAGTTTAGTCAAGTCTCACCCCATTTTAGAATTTGGTGGTACCTATTCCATCTACTCTCACACCTATAATTACCTAAATTATGACTCACCCTTCATTTAGTATAACCATTCCAATAACCCAACTTATAATAACAACATCTAACTAAAGCATAGTCTCTAACCTAATGAGACAAGCCACTTTTCTTTCCACCCCCAGTCTATGACTCATTATCCATATGTTATGTCAACATAACCTCAGAAAGCTATGTCATACACTCCCTCTACTTCCTATCAGGTTCCCTATAACTTAGGGGGTATCTCCCAAACTAATCCCCCTCTAGACCTCATTAAGGTGCTAATGGACAAGATGTCTAATCTAGAAACATCCATCATAGGTTTAAAGAATGTGTTATTTTATGATCATTTATATAATGAACCCATTGATCCTTCTATACCTATTTTCCCTTCTCCAATCCAATGGGAACTCCCTAAATTTACTTGTTTCTAGATTAAATAGGACCAACAATAGCATTTATGAGCATTTATACATGATTTTTATTTAATAAGGCATGATAATGTGTTATTACTTCACACTTTCCCTATGTCTCTTTTGGGTGTTGCCCTAGATTGGTATAGCTCTATAACTTAAAACACCCTTTTCTCATTTACCCAACTCACACAAATATTCCTAGACCATTTCTCTATTAAAATTTCTAAGAAGGTTTCTATTATGGACCTTTATTCTATTAAAATTTTGATGATGAGTCTATAATTAATCAATCAACTCTCCTTCTCTTTACCCCAACTTGAGCTTATTGAGATCTTTTCAAGGTATTGTGCTAAGCACATTTCATCCATACTCTGAGTACAAACTTTTTGCACATTTGGTGAAGCCTTTACAATGATGTGAAAACTCAAGATTTAGGCTATAGATGAAGGTAGGGTTAAGTTGCGCAGTAAGAACACCAATTCCAAATCAAATGACTCCTCTTCTTCTAAAAATTCTCCTTCTAACCAAAAATCTAAAGGTTACACCAATGTAGTGGTCATTAAATTAGCTTCTTCCATAACCAAAAACCAACCTAATTCCTTAACTTCCTAAAATCTAACAAAGAAATTCTAACAATGATATGAACAGAGATAATACACTCCCACTGGGGAGTCATATACTTCCATTTTGGAAAACTATTACAACAAGGTGCCGTAACCCTTCCTTAAATCAAGCCTCCTATAAAGTTTTGAGCCCTCTCATCCCATTATAACTTGGTATAAGGAGGATGAGTTTTGTGGCTACCATCGATTCAAAGGACACAATTCTAATAACTATAAAACATTCAAGAATATTATTTAAGACATGCTTAATAGGGGTGATCTCATCTTAGATAACCCTAATGCACCTGCTAATCAAAATATGGATGTGTTCAAATAGATTTTTCCTAACCATTCACCAAATCAAAATATTTTTCAAACCATGAATAATAACTCATGTGATCATAATATCCATATGATTAATATGGTCTTACCTTTACCTCCGATTCCACCTCTCCCACAATAGGAGGCACCCATTTTACCTACTCCTCCTCTAAAGTCAGTGGAATTTATTTTACACATTATTCCTCCTCAAGTAGAAGAGCATGTTTCATTTGTTTCACTCCCACATGAGTAAGAACCTCCTTTACCACTCCTTTTGCCACTAGAGGAGCCTATATTGCTAGTTATTTTTGCACTAATGTTACATATCCTCTTACCACTTGAAGACCACACCTTACCTATTCCACAACCACATATTGAAGGGAACATCATTCCTATGTTATACCCTCTTGAGTAACCCTCTTCACCTACCTCTCTTTTGTTGATAGAAAGTATTACCCCATCCACTCCAACTTTGCACCTAGAAGAGTCAGTGTTATCTACTCCTACATTAGACGAGAAACCTATTGTGCCTACTTTAATTCCATTGATTTTACCAATTCTTTTACCTATGGAGGATCATACATTACCTATTCCTCACCCAAATGTTGAGTGAGTAATTATACCTCTACTCTACCCTCTTGAGGAACCCTCTTCGCCTACCTCTGTTTTACCCATGAAAGACCATGCCTCTTCTCCTATCTCTGTTGAAAAAGACCCTATGTTGTTACTCTTTCTCATATTTGGCCTAAGGTATCAGAGACCAACAGTTTCCCTCTTTCTAAATCACCTTAGCTTTCTAAAGAATCAACCATAAGGCCTACATCAAATTCATTAAACCCTTCTCATGGTTAGTGAAAAGTCTAGAATTTATTGACTCCATGAAGCTAAATCATGTGGCATTTTAGGACTAACTTAAAAATCCTTATCCTACATAATGAATATCAACCTTTACCACCAACCCTCTCAATACCCTTTACCCCAAGGTCTTTGGCAGAGTCAGAGCTTCTTCACCAAAATCACTGAAGCTCATCCATCTATTTCAGAGCCCTCACCCTCATAGGCATCTACCACATTAAAGTAGATTAGGTCTTTAGGTGTATGTCTAGTCTCTAATCTAATTCATCCATAGGTAAAATTAGATCTAACTCTCCAACCACAAGTTAGAGTTTCATGGCCTAAATTATAGGCAAATGTTAAGCTTCTTAGATCTCATTTATCCTTCCCTCTTCAAACCTCAACTTTTCCATTAATTTCAGGACTAGAGCCCTCTACTTTAGTTGGATTATTGCCAATCCAAGTAAAACAAAAGGCAAAATTACCTCCACTACTACCTCTACCACCTGGTAGGCCTTTCACGCCTAATAACATGATACCTAACACTAAAAAAGTGTCAATAAAATACGTAACTTCACTACCACCTAAAAAGGCACCATGTAAAATCACCCTTATGACTCCTAAACAAAAGAAAGTGTCCACTCCTATTACCACAACAAGTTCTATCCCACTCATAAGATCTCAAAGATTTTTCCTACATCAATTATTGTAATCTTCCATAATAAATATTCCTCCCATTAAGCCTTATAGCCCTCTTGTACTGAATCCATCTTAGTTTAATGATACATAAGTATGTCTATATTATCATTTTCATGGACATGATACTGAGAGTTTTAAACCTCTCACAAAATTCATTTGGAAATACTTTTATGTCAACACTCTCTTTGTTGATACTCCCATTAACCTTCCTACTATTCTACCTCTAACATCCATAATGCTTCATACTATTCCACCTAAATTCAAACCCAAAGATATTATTGTACCCACTTTTCCACCTCCTTCACCTATTTTTTAGATCAACATAGTTAATGTGGCTATGTGGTCACAAAATTAGAAGGATAAAGGTAAGGAAAAAGTCACTGCTCCTTGGGCTCATCCCTTCTCCAAAGAAACTCCTCCTCTAAATCCCAAAATTTCCATCTTAGGTGTCTCAAAACAAACATCTTTAGAAGTTATTCAAAGCTCGATGGTGAAATAAATTTACCATAACTCTTGTGAAAATGTCCTTGTATGAGTTATAATCCAAAACTCACCCCAACACCATTAAGCTTTGATTAGTGTCTTGTAAGTGGTTGAGGTAACACCTGATGATCCCTAACCTCTTATATCTTTGGTCAGCTCTCTTAACTTCATCTCCCTGATTTCCTTTAGTGATTCAAAAATTCTAGTTCAACACCCTGAAGATTAGGATTTTACCATTTTTATTACCACATATATCAATCAAACTCATGTGAAAAGAATCATGATAGATGGGGGATATAGTATTAATATTTTGTCCACCCATGTCTACAAATAGCTATCTCTTTTTGATAATTACATGTCTCAAACCGATGTGATGCTCTACTCCTTTAATGATACCATAGCTACTATGATGGGTATTATTATCTTACATATCTATGTACGTCCCCACATATTCCTAATCTCTTATATGTTGTAGAAGGAGAGTTCCAATATAACATACTACTTGGATGACCTTGGATATGTAATATGGCATGTGTGCCCTCAACTTTGCACCACTATGTCAAGTTTGAGCATAATGGGAAAGTGCATGTTATACATGTTGACCCACCTCCATTTAAAACATGCAACATGACTTATAGTCTCAATGATGCTCTCATTCCATTAAAAAACATCATCTTCTCTACATGATACTTTTGAAGCTTCCACAAGCTCTGATACCCTAGTTACATAGAAATTGGTAACACAAATTCTTGATAAAGATCCCATGGAGGAAACTTTTAAGCATTTATCACTCAAAGAATATCATTTATTGATGCTCACATCTTCCATACTCCATAAGAGTATGGAAAGCTTCATATGCACCCAAAATTATGATCCTTGTATTAGGATGGTCATCCCTTATGGGCCTCCTAACATTCAAACTAATTTCACATATGGGGGAATTGATCAGGCTCCCACCATTGGCAATTCATCCTCTTTGCCACAACCATTTATCTATGAATTCTATTTCTTGAGCAAGCCTAGTTTCACTCACACCTATATTTATAGATGTGCCTAGAAAGGATTTGGTTTGGGTCATTACAAGTAGGGTGTTCATATGCCCATTGAATATACCTCTAGAAAAACCATTGAAAATGCCAAAAAGAGGCATGGAGTGGGTTATGATGAACCAACTAAACTGATCAAAAATTCTCATGTACCAATTATTAAAGATCTAGTTTCTCCTTCTCCATTCTCTTCTCTACCATCACCTACCAAATCAGAGGTATCTATATCTCTTAATTTTTTTTTGATAAATGCCATCTATTTGGGGCCTCTCACTTATCACTAGGGCAAGGAAATAAGGTCCCCTTCTCTCATTCATCCTGAAATGATTGATAAAGACTCCCCCACTATTAACACTATCTAATGTCAAGATGATGTTGGTATTATCACATACATGGGTGTAGATGATTCCTATATCCAATGATCACTTCCATTTAAAACACAAGGTATGTTAAATGAATCAACCATTGACATAAATTTTCCCTCTCATGATAACCATTACATCCTCAATATTGACCATCTTTTGATTCTTCTAAGAAAGCTAATTATGCCACATTTCTTAATAACCATAGTAAAGCCTTCACTTGGTCTTATAATGGCATGCCTGGTATTGACCCCTCTATTGTCACCCATAACATTATCACCAATCAATATGTTAAACCTATTAAGTAGAAGATTCATAAAATACATCCTCATATTTCTCTCCTTATCAAAGAAGAGCTCCAACACCTCCTTTCTATTAACTTTATCCAACCCATTGACTACCCACAGTGGGTTTCTAATATTGTTCCTATCATAAAAGTGACTGAAGGAATCTATATCTACATTGACTACCATGAATTAAACCTCACTTATCCAAAATATGACTTCTCTTTACCAAGTATTGACCAACTTGTTGATTTAATAGTTGACCATGAGATGCTATCACTTATGGATGGGTTCTCAAGATATAATCAAATCCTAGTTGCTCTCGAGGACCAACATAAGACAAATTTCATTACCCCATGGGGGAAATTATATTATTGGGTCATGCCTTTTGGTCTGATAAATGTTGGTTCTACCTACCAATGTGCCATGACTTACATCTTCCATGATCTACTACATAAAATTATGGAAGACTATGTTGATGACTTATTGGGAAAGTCTAAAATTCACCAAGATCACTTCATGATTCTCAAAATCATATTCACTCATTTATTCCAATATAAAGTTGACTAAACCCAAAGAAATGTCTTTGGTGTCCTTTTTGGTAAGCTCTTAGGCTTTATCATTTCTCTTTGTGGTATTAAAGTTGATCCTGCTAAGTTTCAAACAATACTAGAGATGCCTCCACCTACTAATATCAAACAACTTTGTATCCTACAAGGCAAGCTTCAGTCAATCCACCACTTCATCTCTCAATTGTTAGATTGTTGCCAACCCTTTCAACATCTCCTCAGAAAAGATGTCTCCTTCTATTGGAATAGAAATTGTTAGGAAGCCTTTGATGCACTCAAATGGTATCTCCTTTCCCCATCAGCTCTTATTCCACCTAAGGAAAATCAGCCTTTCTACCTTTACATCTATGCAGTAAACCATTATTTAGGTGTTATGATTGTACATCAAGATGATCACCATCGAGAATAAGTGGTTTACTACATAAGCCACACAATTATTAATTATGAAACTTGATATACCCATACCAAAAATACTTACCTCACATTGGTATTTTTAACCTCCAAGCTCTGTGATTACCTCTTAAATCATAGAACCTACATGGTCAGCCATACTGATCCCCTCAAATACATGCATTCTAGGCCATATCATAACTAACATGTAGCTCGGTGGTTCATGCTCCTTGTTAAATTTGATTTAGATTTTATTCAAAAAAGGTCTATCAAGGGGAAAATGATCACTGACCAATTAGCTTCTACCCCTTTACCTAACAACCAACCTTAAAACCTCAAATTCCTTGATGAATCCATCATAATGATCTCCACTAATGACATCTCCTATCAAATGATGATGTTCTTTGATGGGTCTAAATGTCAACATGGTGTGGGTATAGGGGTCATTATTATTCCTCTAGATGGTGAGCCTATGCCTTTATCATTTAAACTAGATTTTGAATGTACTAACAATATGGCTAAATATGAGGATTTGATCTTAGGGCTTTAAATGACTATCTTCTTAGGTATCAAATCAATTACCATTTTTGGTGACTCTCAGCTAGTGGTTAATCAGGTTAATGGTTCCTACCTATGAAAAAATGAAATTCTACAATGATATATACATTATGTAGATACACTATTGGGATCATTTGAATTTTATCTCTTACAAACTATTCCTTGATCTATAAAAAAATTTGTTGACACAATGGCTTCACTTGATTCACACATACCCTCTTCACCATCTTCCTCAAAAATCTATGTCACTATGCATTACTTTACATTGCCCTCCTATATATCAACTAACATCCTTTTTATTATAAATATAATATACAACCCACATGATTTATGGTATAATTAACTCATGGACTACCTTTCATTTTCTATTACCCCTTTTGACCTCTCCAATAATGGGAGATGTGCCTTCATGAAACATACCTCTTATTACACTATGTTAAGGGAACTTCTCTACAAGTGAGGTTTTTATGGTCTCATCCTTAGATGCCTCAATATTAATGATACTACCTTCTCTATTAAGGAAGTATATGATGGGATTTATGGTGGACATTTCAATGGTCATGTAATTACCAAGTGTATCTTTCAACTCAGTTATTATTGGCTAACACTCCATCAATACTATAGTGATTACATTTAATATTACATCAAATGTCAACAACACACTAACCTCCTTCATATTCCAGGTCATACATTACAATTCACCAAAGACTTTTTGCCCTTCTCCCAATGGGGTTTGGATCTAATCAGTGAGATTAACCTTCATTCATCCCTCTATCACTATTCTATCATTACTACCACTGAATACTTCACCAAGTGGGTCGAGGCCATTCTTCTCATCTCCACTAAGGCTAATAAAATTATATACTTTATCAACCATCACATCATTTATCATTTTGGTGTCCCCCATAAAATTATAATAGATAACAATACATCTTTTAAAAATAAGACTATCCAAAATCTTTATGACACCTTTGGAATGAAATTAAGATTCTCATCACCATACTATCCACAAAAAAATGGATAGGTAGAATCTTCTAACAAAACATTGACCAAAATCCTCATGAAGTTAGTCAATGATATAGGTAAGGATTGGCACACACATATTCCCTTTACTTTATGGGCTTACCACACTAGCATTCAAACCCCTATGGGTGCTATGCCTTTTTCCTAGGTCTATGGGATGGAGGATATTTTTCCTCTTGATGTTTAGATTCCTTCTCTTTACATCTCTCTACAAGACATACCTACTAATAATGAAAATTTTCAAGAACATTTAGCTCAACTTAAGTTTCTTGATGAACATCATCTCATAGCACTCAACCACCTCCAAATCTATCAAGAGCGTATCAAAGGTGCTTATAAAAAAAACCTCAAGGAGTGAGATTTCAATATCAAAGATCTTGTCTTAGAAGAAACTCAACATGTGATGAACATGGAGAAAAGAAAATGGTGTACGTTTTCTCCTAATTGGCTTGGACCCTACATCATAACTCACAAGTATGGGTCAGGAACTTAACACTTGTCTTCTCTTGAAGGAAAGCTAGAATGTGAGACTCTAAATGCTTTGCACCTATGACCATTCTTTTGTTAATCAAGTGACATTTCACCTCATGTTTAATTTGAGCTCATCCCTTGAGCAACCCTATTACATTCATCTCCCTTCATCTTAAACCTCACTCCTACACACTTGGTTAATCTATGAAGTGCTATGGTTTTTCCCTCAAAGTGGAAAACCCCTAAGCCTCTATAATCTTGTCCATGACTAAAAGTAAAAAAAAATGGGATATGTAGACAATTTAAAATCTCTCAGGTTATGATTCTCAATGTAGACTACTTCCTTAAAGGATAGCTTTGTACCTTTTATTTGACACTATCAATAGACTACTCCCTTGAAAGACAACTATTAAAAATCTAAAACAAATGCTTAGACCACTCCCTTGAAGGATGGCTAGGCCAAGATTTATTATCAAGGGAAAAACAATAATAAAAAAAGAAAAAAAGAAAAAAAAAGAGAGATTCTCATTTTGATCAGATTCATATGGCCTCAATAAAAACAAAATCCCATTGTAGGATTCCCACATTGATTAACTTACACCAAAAAAAAAATTTAAGTCATGGACTTTCCTATAGTAGCTCTCATTTCACCCACAGTAGGGCCATACCATCCCCACTTAGAAGGTTATGTTACCCAAACACTCTCACTCATTTTACCCTTTTCCCCTCATTCTCTTTTAAGGGACTTTCAACTCACTTAACACAAGGTGAGTATGATGCTTCTCTAACAAACAAAATGGTTAAATAATTCAAAACATGAAAGAGGCTCATATTCTTGAGCCTATTTATGTTATGATTATGGTCTTTGCTAGTACATGAGAATCTTGCTTCTTTATTTCCCATCCTAATCATATGTCAGTCTCTCTACTGAGATGAAAAATTCATATAAATACTATCAAGAAAAATCCATTTATTTTAAGCATACACCATCACAAATATGGAAAACTATCCAACCTATCCATTTTAAGCATACACTATAATAAGTATAGAAAAATGATAAGATGAAGTTAACAAATCAACTATGCATATACCATCACACATATGAGAAATGTTAGTCTAACTCAACTAACATGATCAACACTAAAATAATTTAAACATCTACATCATCATCACCATCACAATAAATGCATCTCAAAATAGCACATCACACACACACACACACACACACACACACACACACACACACACACACACAGCCTTGAGGATTATGAGCACCATATTTTGTTATTGTTATATATGTTGTATACACACTAGCCTATGATCTAAAGATGAGAGATGTATATTTTGAGGGAGAGATGATATTTTTATGATCTATTGATGTACATTTATGTTTAACATGTATATATATATATATATATATATATATGTATCTATATATATATGTATATATATATATAGATACATATATATATATATATATATATATATATATATATGTGTATGTATGTATATATACATGCTAAACATAAATGTATGTCAATAGATCATAAAAATATCATCTCTCCCTCAAAATATACATCTCTCATCTTTAGCTCACAAGATAGTGTGTATACAACATATATACAAATAACAAAATATGGTGCTCAAAATCCTCAAGGCTATACTCCTAGTCATGAAGTAGTGTCATCACCACTCTCCACCTATCTACATCTATGTGAGATATAATTTATGGCACATGTCACTGATCTCTCCTACTCTCTAAACTTAGAATACCTCTAAATCTATGGTAACTCCCTAATGACCCTCTCATAATAATCAATCTCATCAAGGGCAATGTTATACCTCACTAGAGATATAGTCTACGATAGTCCCATCACACCTACTAAAGGCCCATGTATAGGTCCCTATGGTGGAGGAGGAGGAGTAGCCTAACCTACTATTCTCAAACCATCCCTCTCTACTGTCAGTGTAGTAACCTAACCATGTAATACCTTGACCTAGCCTTGTAATGTCTTGACTTGGGCCTACAATTTCACCATCTATCCCTATAAAACCAATACCTATGCTTGAGCTACATCTTAGGCCTATATTACCACATCTTAAGCCTATAGTACTATATCCTATGCCTATATCACTACATCTCAGGCCTACATTGCCACATCTTAAGCCTATATTACTATATCCTATGCCTATATCACTACATCTTAAGAATATATAATTGCATCTCTCTCTCTCTCTGTCATTACTCCCTATAAATATGGTGGTGGCCTCCTGACCTGAACCACAAGATGTAAACCTATCCACCATGTAAGATATTCCACTATGCATCCATAATCTAATACACACAAGCCTATTGGCAGTTCCTCAAAATATATCTCATCTATCTCCTTGGGCAAGGGTAGGGGTGTCTCTATATCATCCCTCATATATCAAGGAAAGGTAGGAGGTACATCCTATAACAAGTTGAACTATCTCTTGACCTGTGCCACATGTATCATCTCTAGCTCTCTATCTCATTTCCCTCTGACCCATAATGTGCTCTATAAACTAACAAGTTTCTCTACCTATCCTCTGAATGTAGGGTATATCAATTAGGGCCTCCAAATAATATCTATGGGGATCAATCACTATATCATACACCTAAAATGATCAATATCTCACACTATGACATCTACTTGGGTCTAGGCCATACCATCTCTCCACCATCTAAAACCAACCTTAAAACTAGCTACAAACATGATGGGTATCCTCAATGTCCATGTCACCATGATATGCTCATATGCCCAATAATGGAGTAATGTTTGACATAGAAACTACACCATCATCATAGCCTCAATCCCTAAAGCTCTCTATATAACTATGCCAAAAAAGCTTGGTCCCCATTCAAATATGGTATGTTATTCAACTATCTATGCTATAACACCTATCAATGAAATAGGAAATCTCCAACCATCTATATCTAGTAGTGTAATACTATAATCCCTATCATCATCAAGATTTTAAACTAATGCTACTCCTCATCAATAATGTATAATGGCTTGTAGGAAAATCTAACTGAGTGATAGGTCACCTCACTAACATGTTATCCAAATAATATAACCATGTGAATATCATTTTCCTCTTTCGAACATGAGAAGAGCTCCTCACCCTAGAGTGGTAACTATAAAATCTTGTAAACATCCTCCTATGTCACTATCAACCCTCTAATCAATAAATGAAAGGTGTTGGTGGTGTGATACCACCTCTCTTTCAATGTTATCATCAAACTAACATCTCGTGAAACTCTACAATGTCATCACACTCCTCCTAGCCCTACATCTACCATGTGCTCCCACTCATCTAGGGTGACATTCCTCCTCATTTATGTCAATAACGTAGGTAGTTGATATCGTAACATAAACTCGTACCTAGCCTATCTCCATACACACAAGCCTCAAGTCACATACTTTCAAATATAACCTACCACCACTTTTTTCTCCTTACACTAGGAGAACTACATTAGCTTAAGGCCCTCAACTATGATATGTAGGTAGCACTCAATTGAAACAAGGTCTTCTAAGGCTAGCTCAACCATTAGGCTAGTTGACTACTTCAATTAGGGATCCAAAACTAGCCTTTTATCCTATTTTGGGTTTTTAAGGTCATCAATTTTAGTTTTATATGTTGACATCAATTCTTGGTGTTAGTTGACATTGGTAGAACCCACTGACATCAACATCATTTTAGTTGATTTCAGTGGGGCCCATTGACATCGATGACTAGTTTGACCCTAGGGCCAAACAACCCATCTCCCATGTTTTATTTTTTCCCTATAAACTACCCCCAATTCCCTCCCAAATTAACCTAAAACTACCCCACCTCATTTCCTACTCCCCTCAACACATTTTTTTTCCCCAAAATTTTAAATTTAGCCTAAAAACACAAATTAACAAACTTGAAATCAAAATTAACTTGCAAAAGCTCTTAACTCATCTCTCCATCTCCTCTATGCTGGAATAGCTAGTCCTTATCATGGCACACCTCCCACTAGGTCCCCTCCTAGATTTTACATCTCACTAGCATTCATATTTCTTTTTCTCTCTAATCAAATGTTATAAATGAGTTTTAGTGGGTTGCCAAACCCATTTTTGTTAGGTTTGGTCTCCCATCGATGTTGACATCCTTGACCTAAGCCACTAATGTTAGCACTATTTCCTACTAACATCAGTGACATAACTGATGTTGACACCCTTAAATTAAAGTTTCCTAAACTAACCACAACCCTTTGGACTCTACCCCCAATTTAGGGTAAACTAGAGATCACATATATCTCCCTAACCATGGAAACCAACCTAGAGATCACATATATCTCCCCACCCACAAAAACCAACCTTAGAGATCACTTAAATATTTACCCACAATGACTTTAACCAAATATCATGAATATCTCCTTGATCATTGACCCTTTTAAATCAACCTTACATTGCTTGTCTTGATCACTTATGCTACCTCTCTATAGTTGGCTATTATACACATAAATGTATATTAGGTATTTTGGCTCATGACCAAGCTAGTCCTATCACTTGAAACCTTTTGTGTTTACCAGGGGCACTTCTTAGCATGGATACCTAGCACACATGGACCATTACAGCTATACATTTGATTATTTTGACCTTATCAGCTATCACTTACAAGTTATGATTTGGTTATTTCTATTTGAGTCCTCCTTAGATTTACCTATTTTTGATTTTGTAGAATAGAACTTTTAGTAGTATATGCACTAGACATGATACCATGTTCTTACTCAACATCCACTCACCTAATTTACTTCTTATGAAACTGGTACTTGATTCTAGTTTTTCCTCCATTAGTTCCCATTTTGAGGGGGGGATACCTCATCCAATACCTGGAGCATCTAAATCCTATATTTTTCTTACAACTTGTCAATGTAAATTACAAGACAAAAAGGGGCAAATGTAGACACCAAAATTATGTTACACATGTGTGTAACTCCTTATGTTGAAACCCCCCTTGAGCCCCTTTTTTATTATTATCCTTCTTAACCCATGCTTTTACCCCTCACACATTTAATTAATTTAAAATATTTAATTTAGTTAATTAAAAATTACTTATGCCACCTTACCTAACCACCTCATCCTAAGACTAATTCTTACCCTCTGAGTCACCTCAAGACTTAGTCCCCTAATCCTAACTACCCATGATTTTTTATTACCCCAAAAATAAATTCATAACCAAATATGTCCTTCTTAACCTCCCATTTCTACCATTTCCTAATGGATACCACACTTGGCATGAGAAAGAATATAAAATAAGCTAAAAATATCTCTTTTAGCTATTCTCATACCATCGAGGTCAGTCAACCCACAGTCGATGTTGACAAGATTACTGATATTGATTACTTAAGTTAAACTCCAAATTGATGTTTAGGTCAGCAAAAATCAAGAAAAATCAATCATTTACATATAGGATTTTGGACTTCAAATTTATACATTCAAGATTACTATTACTTTTCACAAATCAATCCAAATCAGGAATTGATATACTACATAGAACTTAGATTCTTCTGAATCGATAACACATGCCTATCTTTATTTTCACCTATTAATTCAACATGCCTCACTAGAGCCATCTATTTAGCATCCATAATTCATCCATTTTATTAGTTAAGTATATCTCTATTTTTTTTAGTAATTCCTTTAAACAATCATTTTATAGTTACTTTACATTATACTATTTATCATTTCATGAACATCCTGATTTTCCCTATAGAGGGGTTACAAAACTCCTTCACCTATTTTTATCTTCTATAAACATACCAACCTTCTATCTATACCCACATAAGTCTTACACAATCCCTTATGACTCTTCTCAACCTCATAACCTTGACCAACATCCACTTCCTAGCTCAAAAAACTTTCCTACAACCCCCTACGACCTACTACCCCTACCAACATCAATCATATAACTGACATCATCCATATGTCATACTGACATCAATATCCTAACCAATGTTGGTGAATGTGTATTTTCACTAACCTCCTTGAACCTACCTCAACCACCTCCAAAAACATTAATAACTCACATTACCTACACTATGTCACTCTCTATTGCACTCAGACTTCAAGAATGATATGAATATCTCTCTCTTACTCTCTCTTTCATTTTGTTATTCATTACCAACTTTGTTTCAAAAAATGGACTATCATCCCTAAGGAAGTTTAACATTTCTAGGAAGAAGCATGTAGCTTGGTATCCCACTCATATATTTGCTAACAAATATTTTGATGATAGTACTTTTTTATTCATATGTAGTCCTCCCTAGCCAAAGAGGAGTGCTCAACATCACTTGGATATGATGCACAATCAATCTAGGTTATCTCTAATATCTAATCCCTACCTTTCATCTTTGTTTCTCCTTAAACATCTAATAGATTCAAAATTTAGTGAAATAACTCCTTCACCATTCTAGGTATTTATGAATAAAATATTTTGGCCCTACCTACATAAATTCATTTTGGTCTTCTTCGATGATATCTTCATCTATAGTAAAACATGGGTTGATAATTTCCAACATCTAAAGCTCACACTACAACTTATCTCTAATCATCATATTTGTATAAAATATTCCAAATGTGATTTTGTCTAAAACGAAGTGGAGTATCTCAGGCATATTATTTTACCCCAAGGGGTTCAAGTATATCCTAAAAAAAAATTACCATGACAAATTAACCTCATCCTTAGACACTCAAGAGTCTCCATGGTTTTTTAGGTCTAATTGGATACTATCATAAGTTTATCAAGGATTATGGAAAGATTTCCACTTTTCTGACAACTATGTTGAAAAACAATGTTTTTACATGGACACAAGTTATTGAGTGTGCATTTGAAGAATTAAAATAAGCTATGTGTACTACACCTATTCTAGCTATGCTATATTTTTCCAAGACCTTCACTATCAAGAGTGATGCTTGTGGTAATGTCTTTGGTCCTATTCTCTTCCAAGAAATATTCCCCATTTCATTCACTAGCAAATCCCTTTTTGGAAATAATTTAGTACTTTCTACTTATGAGAAGGAAATGATGGCCATTTTGTATGCAATATAGAATTGGTGGTCATACCTACTGGGGAATCATTTTTTCATCAAAACTGATCACTAGAGTTTTAAATATTTCCTAAAATAATGTGTCTCTACCCTATCAAAAAAAATGGGTTCGCAAACTCATGGGCTATGACTATGAGATAACTTAAAAAAAGGGTAAGCACAATATTGTGGTTACTGCTCTGTCTCAAATATTTATGAACCAAGTTTTTATTTCAACTATTTTTATGCATATTCTAAATTGGTTGGATGTTATATAATATGGGTATGTCAATGAATCCTTATTATCTCAAATGATTCAATAGTTGGACAGTAACCCCTATATTATACTTCATTATTCTTGGGATGGTGCTTCTCTACAATACAAGGGCCATCTAGTGCTTCCCCAAAGCATAGATCTTTAGTAGGATATATTCTATGAACTCCATGCTTCTCCATCCGTAAGGCACTTATGGTTTCTCAAAACTTATGAGTGAACATGATGCAACTTATTTTATAAGGAAATGAAAAATGAAAGTCAATATATGGTGGTTAAATGTGATACTTTTCAATGCAACAAAGGTGAAACAACACTCATTCATAGGTTGCTCGAACCCTTTCCCATCCTTACCAAAGTTTGGACGAATATTTATATGTATTTCATTAAGGGGATCCTTATATCTAGAGGGAAAATAGTGATCTTGGTTTTGGTTGATGGCCTCTCTAAATATAGTCATTTTTGTGCCCTCAACCATCCCTATACTACCTTCATAGTTACACAAATTTTATTAGACCAATTTTTTTATCTTCATGCAATTCCTTCATCCATTGTCTCAAATAGTGATGCAATATTCACCAACCATTTTTGTATAGAATTATTCTGATGCATAGGTACCCAACTAAAGATGAGTTTCAAGTATCATCCAAAAATAGATGGCCACACTAAAATTATCAATAAATACTTGGAAACTTTCGTTCATTGCTTCACCTTAAAATAACAACATTAGTGGGAAAAGTGTCTCCCTCTCACTAAATGGTGGTACAATACCTTCTACCACACTTCAACTAAAATGACTCCATATGAATTAGCCTATGGTCAAGCACCACTAGTTTTCCTTTTGTACACCCCCAGTAGTTCACCAGTTTGAGTGGTTGACATGATTATCTAAACCCAAGATCAGATCCTCAACACCCTGTAGGATAATCTTCATATGACACAAAATAAAATGAAATAATAAGCTGATCAACACCATTATGAGCACACTTTTCAAGTCAGTGATATGGTTTTTATTTACCTACAATGATATAAGTAATCCTCCCTAAAACTCAAAGGGTGTTATAAGTTGGATTCCAAGTTCTATCGGCCTTATAAGGTTATTTAGAAGATTGGGTCAATTTCTTATAATTGGGAGCTCCCACCTTCTTCCTAAGTTCACCTATTATTTCATGTCTCTTATTTAAAGAAAATTCTTATCACAAACATCATAGTGCAAACTATTTTACCAGAACTTGATAATGAAGGATCCATCCTTCTTTATCTGAGGGCAACCTATATAGGTGCACATGCAAACTTCACTCTCACTCCACATAGAGGTTTTAATTCAATGGCATGGAATGCAATCAGAGGATGCAACATGGGAACCACTAATTAAAATTTAGTACCAATTCACACATCTAAATATTTGAGGGCAAATCTTTTTCTAATAGGAGGGGATGTTAGGAACCCATGCTACCCCTTCTTTTTACTTTGTTAGTATATTAGTTACTATGGAAACATATGTTTTTTAAGTCATCTCATGAGCATGTTGTTTTATCCCACATTCATGAGAAGTAGTAGTTGCTTAGATTAGACTTAGTATATAAGTAAGTGTTGAGGCTAATGAAGGCATCCATGAATTATTTATATTGATATTTTTTAAAGGATTTTCCCCCCTCGAAGTGGCCTATGATCAATATAATTCCTTTGGTATTTCTGTTAATCATAGAAATCTATTATTTCATATATTTTTAGTAAATCAATCTACTATTTCATGCATTTTCATTGATTCATTGAAGGATGATCCTCTCAATGATATCACTATGTGAATAATATCTCAAAAAAATTACCTCCCTGGGACATCTAATGTAGGATTATCCTTGTTATAAAAAACTATTTGACATTATCCGATAATAATAGTAGTTTAACCAATAAGATGTGATCTTCATCTTGTCTTTGAACTTGTATTCAAACTCAAAAATGGTAAAAGTGTTTTGAATAATTAATATGTTGACACAATGAAGGTTTTAAAGTATAAGAACATAAAAAGAAGTACAAAGAAAAAGACACTTGGTTGCTAGGAAAGGGAGATTTTCTTCCTGTTTAGGTCATTTTTGGCAAGAAAGAAGGAGAAAAAGTGTGGTAAATATAGAATGATCAAATAAGATGGATGGAAAATTCCTCAAATTATTCCAAATTAATCATAAGATCTAATAAAACACAACCAAAATAGGTAAAAAAAAATAATGGTAATTTTTACTACCCATCAAGAGTGAAAAAACCATTTTTATGGTAGGGAAGCCTTTTTCTTAGACATCATAGTCTTTGGGAGTAATAGAGAGGCCAAAAACAAAATTATTAAATGAAGGGGATTACAAGTGGGGTTTTTAAAGAGACAAAAACATTATAAAAAAATGAAAATGCATAATAAAATGGGGAAACATGAAGAAAAATGGATTTTTTACCTCCATGACCCATTAGAAGCTAATGCTAGTTTAAAAATTGAGAAAAACTAGTGAATAAAGATAAAGTGTAAAATGGGTTTGATGAGTCCCATAACATGTTAACACTTATAAATTTCTTCATCATCATAGTATATTTAAGTAAAATTCATTCTTTTTGATTAAAATATGCCATTTTAGAAGGGTTCAAGTTGAGAGCTTTGGTAAAGCTTTAGTAATCACCCAAGGAATAATTATAAGGGTGTTGTCATGGATAATATGAATACATAACTAAATATAAGGTTTATTAATATTCCTATGTGTTAAATGATTTTTATCAAATAATTATATTATAGCGAGGTGAAGAATACAATGTGTTAGTGTAGATAATAAAATCTGGTATTAAGTAATTGAAAATGACAAGCTTGACATACATTTACTACGCATAACTTACACACACAAATATGGTTATAACCTTCCATTATATCAAACCTATATGTTACCTCATGTTTGTTTTAAAACACCTATAGGAACCTTATAGTCCATGTTAAACCAACTTATTACCTCATATAGGAATTTCCACACCTTCAGTTCAAAAATCATGTGAACCAGTCACTAAAATAAGAGTTAGTTATTATCACCAATTGATATTGAAATACATTTATTGATAATTTAGACACATACAATTAAATTTTAAGATAAAACATTGCACTTTTGACCACTCTTTTACACTTATCTCTAGACCTATCATAGGGCCCATTTTGATCACTTTTGACCATCTCACACACTCTTATAAGTTGAAAAATTACCCTATAATGTACTAATTCCTATTATTATCAACTTTAGACAACTTTTTTGGCCCTAAATAACACTCAACATGATAAAAATAACAATTGGATAAGAGTTCCCTAAGAGGCATGAGTGTACCACTTTAATATCCTTCCCCACTCTCACATAGTCCAACCAAATAATGGATAATTTACCAAATTCAAATCTATAGGAAGGTTTGACATGCCCCTAATAATCCCCATTCAAATTATTTTCAATTATATGACTATATAATAAATTTTTAAAACATTTGTCACACTAGAGGCTTCCACACAAAAAATCATTAGGATGACACTTCCACATTGAGAGAAAAATATTTATTTCTCTTAATCACAATTACATATAGCCATAGTATCCTAGAGCTCAATTCTTAATACATTTCATAGTTCACAATTCGTGGTTAAATCATATAATCACACAAGAATTACACCAACATCTAGCACATTTCACCAATTATTCACACACCACTATAGCATGGGGAAGCTACATGAAGTTTGATCCCTGTTCAATGTATTGGAACTTGGTGTTTTTAAGGAAATTCAGCCACATGGTGGTCTCTATAGGTGATTATAAGCTCCCACACCAGATACATGATCTATAAACGAAGGCACAAATTACTTAGAAACCCTAATATATTCACTAAAAGTGGACATGATCACCCTAGGTTGGACATGATTGCCACCCCTCTTGTGTCATCTTCCTATCACTATTATCTAGGTTAATATATAGTTCTATATTCCCAATTCTATTCACTAAACCTCTCTATACAACAATTTTTAGACATTGTTTCCTCGTGGAGGCATAGTTTTCAATTAAGTATTTATTTTCTCCTTACACTTCTATTTTTAATAAGTTTCTAGAATACAATAGTTTCAAATCAGTGAATGTTATAATTGTTATATTATTCTCTTTATTTTACATAGTAGTGTTGCCTTTTAAGGTTTTCACATAAATCAAAAATATTTTAATACATATTGGTAAATTCACTTTTTATTTAACATGATAAGCCCTAAATTTTCCTAGGGTTTCCTTCTAAAATTTTATCCTCTTATGGTTTAAAATTTAATTTTTATTTTATTATCATGGTAGATTTTTTTATAGCATTCCTATGTCTTTATTTTCTTGTTATCATTTTACTATTCTAAAATTTATTATGGGTAACAAAGAAGCTCCTTCTAACCCTTAAGACTATGATAGATGCTTTATCTCTAACTAGTTCTATGCCATCACTATCCCAAGAGGTAAGGTAGTCCGTTATATAGTTCCAAATGAAGGTAAAAAACCTATACTTTCTCAAGCCCCTCCACCTCCCACATATCATCTTTAGGGTGTATGTATGCATGTTCAATCTGAAGCACCTAGGTTTGTGTTTGTGAAGATCTAAAGGATCAAATCATCTATATGGGTAGGCTACTATAAAAATATAAAAATAAAAATAAGTTTTTAATGAAAAAATCACATTATTAAAACACCAGATTATATGTGCAAATAATCCGGTATATGTTAGTATTAATCATGTATGTGAAAATGTGTATCTACCAATGTTTTGCCTAAAAATATTTCATATCAAGATGAGAAATATAAATAAAATACCTCTACAATAAGTGATTAAAAAATTATTATAATGTATAATAAGAGTTAAAGTGAGATCCTAAGGGAAATGATTCAAAATATGTTTATCCAACTACCTCCTCTACATCCTCTAAGAAAAATACAGATCTGTATATCATAGAATGTATGGGCATAATACAGATTGTTTTTTGAATTTAAATAAGAAAATAAAAAATATAATTGATAGTGGTGATATTATCATTGACAAATAACCTAGTCAACCCACTCACATTAGGATTACATATCCTAAAGCACAAGCTACAAAATTTGAACTAGTACAAAAGTGGTTACCAAAGGATAAATCAAAGTAAGAAAAAGTTAAAAAGGCCCAATTAACACAAGAAAAGATTAAAAATAAAAATTTAGAAAAATAAAATGTTTAAATAGATAAGTTAGAGTAATAAATAGCACAAATAAAATAATATCAAAAGACAAATTACAAAGGGGACAATTTGAAAAGCATAAACTACAACAAGAAAAAGTGAAATTACTACAAGAGAAGTTAAAAAATCAAATTCAAGATAAACAAAAAAGAATTCTAAAAACATGGTTTCTAAAAAAATAATGTAAAAAACATGAAATACATAAATAAAATATATATATTATCAATGTTATTACAAAGGAATTTAGTAAAATACATTCATCTTTTCTAGATCCTTTAATTCTTAATCCTCTCGTAGATGGC
The DNA here is from genome assembly GCA_037957365.1 of Torreya grandis. Classification (NCBI taxonomy): domain Eukaryota; kingdom Viridiplantae; phylum Streptophyta; class Pinopsida; order Cupressales; family Taxaceae; genus Torreya; species Torreya grandis. The sequence goes on along the minus strand of JARHVA010004290.1, from coordinate 829,616 downwards.
AAGGAATGTACCAATGTTGCGATCAATAACACTATTGAAATGAATGCTATTGTAGTATGACACTCTTATAATTTCTTAGATATGATAAGGAAAATTTAGATAAGAATACTTTATCTAAATAATTTATTAGATCAATTAAGTTACCTTGCATATATGGGCTAAAAAAATGTTCAGTAGTATTTCAAATATGTCCTAGTTTGTCACAATATAACATTGAATTAGGAAGACCATGGATGATATAAATGGGGGGAATAATGTATAAATATGCCAAACATGTAAAATTTTCACATGAAATTACAATGATCAAAATTTCAATATAATATATATTTCATTCAAAGAAAAAGCAATGCATACTTTAAACTAGAATACAAACAGATACAAGTAATGGCATATCACTAAAAGCACATGACATAATACACATTACAAAGGAGAAATAAAAAATGTCAATACCATAATATGGGGTACTTGCTTATTCATATCAAGATATAATAGAAGACAAGATTTACATTTCACAAGTTCAAAATCTAGATGATTATTATAATAATCTAGATTGGTATGATCTTGATGATATTGATTATACCGAATATGAATATGGCAATGATATAGAACCTAAAAAATTACATGATACTCTTAATTTTTAAGAGATAACCATTAATTTATTAATTACATGACATATTGATGGTAATAATCTGAAGAGAGTTATTGGTTAGTATCAATTTTCTATTTATTAGTTCATATATGTAAAAATATACAAAAAAGTAAAATATTTCAAAAAATAACAAAAATCAAGACCTGTGCATGCTTATATGTGTTTTATCATACTCATTTCACTTTTGCACAATATTATATAATTTATATCAATTAATTTATTGATCAATTTAGTGTATATGAGTGACTATACATTACACATGACATCATTCTGAAAACTATTTACAAGTGTTTTTGTTGTTACACATTTGTAAATTATAACTAGACAAGAGAATTAAGGAGGATATGATCATAATGATCTAGTTTCCCTCACCCCACTATTGTCCTAATAAGATCATATTTCAACTACATAGTTCAAGACTTCACACAGGCTTCCTACCACATTTATATTCATCAACAAGCTCATTAGGGGCATGGTAAACACATGTTTTATCCTCTTTTGCTCACATTATCTTACTCACATGCCCATTTATTTCATTGTATTATATATTAATACATTTCTAACTCACTAACATTTTGATATACTATTTGTTATCTTAGTTATTTAATATTGCTTATATTACAACTTAGCTCTTGTTGATCAGAATACATAATCCTATTTTCTTCTTATATTAACTTTCCTAGCTTCATATCTTGTATGAAACTATATAATTACAATGAGTCAATTTTAATATGTCATTAGTAAGTTGATATAATCATTTTTATATCTAATTTTGTGCATCTGGGGACATGTTAACATGTCTTTGTGTGTTTTTTTGAATTTATGAATGCGGGCATTTGAACTTGTCTTTCTATGTGGCTCTAAGCCTTCATTATTTCTTTATATGTGCATGAGGGAATTTGAACATGAATTTATATGTGTCTTCTATTCAAGTGAGTGACATTTAAACACCTCCCTTATTTTTGGTCCCTTGGCCTTCTATTATGTATTTTGTGTGTTTGTACTCTTTGATTGTGTGCATCATGGACATGACACTTTGCCTATTTTTTTTCTTAGTTTGGATTTCATGATGGACATCATACACCTAACCTATTATAATTCCATGATATACATAATGTATTGCATCATAAGTAGCTCTATTCAATATTATATACTCAGTTTACCGAATTATCTATGCACTTCATTGTCATATCTATCTAGACACACTTCTTATGAATGCTTGTTTTCACATGCATCTTACACTATCACAATAATTAGTTTACATTAAAAAATGATGCCAATTTTTTACATTATGTCACTATTACTTAGATTTACAATTTTACATCATAAAAACTTGCTAAATTAAATTTCATTATGAGTTAAGCTCTTAGAAACTCAACTAAAAAGAGGAAGAATTAACATAGGTTTGTTTTAGATACCAAGCTTCCTAATTAATACATAAACATGATATAACAATGATTACATATTTGACATAGTTTAGACTTAGAAAACATAAATAAAAATAAATTTGGATAGGGGTGCCAAATTGGACAAGAGATAAATACTCTAGTGCCCTTCCTAAGGATGTTGTCTAAATGCCTAAAAATAGGTATTTCTAAAATTTCTTATAACATTAGTTTACTAAGAATAGTATTCAATAGTTTCACAGTCCCAGTTTCTAGGATTACTCATAATTACATAGTTTTGTCTCATATTTGCTTGGTTTGGGGGAAATGATGCATGACATTTTATTTCAAGTTATCACTCAGATTATACTCAAAATCATACTTATTTCACTTACTCTCTCTCTCTCTCTCTCTCTCTCTCTATATATATATATATATATATATATATATATATATATATATATACGACATATCATTTAGGGATATGTGCATGACACATTATTTTCTCATTATACCAATTATATATATGAAATGATAATTCATGTCATTCTCCATGCTCTCTACACTCTACCTAGATCATAATTAGTATTTTCACTAGTTTTATGCTAGTTTTACACCAAAATTGAACCCCATTCCATCTATAGTGGATGGTTAACTATTTACTCTAGGATCTACACTAATATATTCATCAGGTTTTGCACCAAACATATATTAGGATTCATACATAGATAATATCTACTATGGGATGATAATGGAATCAATCCCATTTTAATTTATTAAACACACCAAATTATTAATTAGGATTAGGTAATTTACTATAGTCTAATCCAAACTATTAATTATTAATATAATTACACAAATTGTCATAATCACTAGTTTTTACACCAAGTAAACACAATGGTTTGCATACCCAATCAGGTGTATTCATTCCTTGTCACTCTTTAATTTTTTGTATTTAAATATTTATTATTCATCTTAAGTAAATACTAATATTACATATATTTCATTACAAGTTTTCATGGAATAGAGTTCAACATTATGGCATACATCCAGGACTCATTCCCATAGGTAATTTTAGGGACATAGTCTTTTTCATTTTACTCTAGTACTTTCAATTCAATAAATTATTAGAATAAAGGTGGGAAATGTAAACACAAAATTAAAATTTAAGATAAAATTATGCACCTATGACCACTCTTTTAGACACTTAGAACTAGACCTATCTTAGGGCCCCTTTTAATCACATTTGACCATCTCGCACACTCTTCTAAGTTGAAAAATGACCCTAGAAGGTAATTTTCACTATTATAATCAAATTTAGACATATTTTTGCCTTAACTAACACTAAACATGATAAAACTATCCATTATAAAATAATGCCCTAGGGGACAATAGCACATCACTCTAGTGTCCTTCCCCCCTCATATATTCCTAAAAAATAATGGATAATTTACAAAATTAAAAGATATAAAAAGGTCAATCCATGTCCCTAAGAATACCCATTGAAATTATTTTCAATTATATGAACATATAAACACATTTCAAACCATTTGTCATAAGAGAGGATTCGACATTGAAAAACATTAGGATGACACTTGTACACTAAGATCAAAATAACTATTTCTCCCAATTTTGGTTGTATACATCCCTAATAGCCTAGATATCAAGTTTGAATATGTTTCACATGTTATAAGTCAATTAAATCATCTAATCACAATAGTATTTCACTATAATTTAGTACATTTCATGCATTATTCACACACCACTATAACATGAGAGAACTACATGAAGTTTGATCCCTCATTAGAGTATTATAACTAGGGATTTTGAAGGAAAATTAAGCACACAATGGCATTTGTAAGTGGTTTCAAGCTCTTGAATTAGATATAAACTCTACAAATAAATTCACAAAGAACCCAAAAGCCTTGGTTTCCTCATTACAAGTGGATAGGAGTGCCCTAGGTTGGATAGGAGCACCACCCCTCTAGTGTCTTCTTCCTAGTGTTATTATCCAAACCAAATCTAGCTCTAGATCCCTAATTCCAATTACTAGACCTCTCTATACATCAGGTTTTAGACATTCATTCCTCTTAGAGGCATAATTTATATACAAAAAATTATTTTATCCTTACACTTTGATAGTTTTAGTAAGTTTATAGAATAAAATAGTTCTAAATAAATGAATGTTATCATTTTTATATTATTCTCTTGATTTTTCATAGTAGTGTTGTCATTTAGGGTCTTCACATAAATCCTAAATTTTATTAAACATATAGTAACCCTCTCCCAACAATGACTACTTTATAAAATCATATCTTTCCTTAGGGTCAACCCATCTACCTAACATGTCAATGGTATGATAAATTACCCAAGTGGAGTCATATGTATATAATTCAAGGCTTCACTTGACATGGGACTTAACACTTATTTGGTACACATCTATACATTATTGCACATTAAGAAAGAATTACATATTCCTCCCAATTTTTAAATGAATCACTAAGAAGAGCCCACAACCAAGTCTAATGTATAACAAATCCAAGTTAAAGAAATCATTGTCAAGTATCAAATCCAAATCATTAATTGTATTCATGTATCATGGGAGTATAATTACACAATCACACTAAGTAGGATAACTATGTGTAGCTTGATTTACATCCTTAAAGTATTGTATATGTAGGTAGTGAGTAATTATCAATGGGAGTGAATGCTGTCAACTTATCCCATGACACTTTGATAGTTTTTACATGTTTCTAGCCATAATAAGTACACTTAGGGTTTCAAGTTAAAGTATGTTAATTTATGTAGTTATGCACATCATCAAGGTTTGAAATTATGTATGTAGAGATTTTAGAGATAGAAGAGACAGTATGGTAGAAAAACCTATCTGATACATCAATCACTATTAACCACTACAAGTCAGTATCGAAAGGTGATATTGATATAAAGATAATAAAACTTACCTTATGTATAGATAAAGACACAGTTCCAAATCTAGATTAATCACATGCACATTTTAGTCTATTTTCCACTATCAGACTATAATTACATTTAGATTTTTAGTTATAAAAGATATGTACTTATCCATTTGTTATAGTTACTATATTTATCGTATGCCACTTTTCAAATCATTTTAATATATTTAAAGATTTTATATTCAGATTTAGGCTTAAATTTAATATTTATTAATATGAATTCACATGCATATAAAATATAAGTTTAGTCATATATTAATTCAAAATGGAATTCATGTTCTCAATCCGAAGTCCAAATTACATTGGCCGAATAGAGCAAAGAAGATTTGTAATGTCAAACAATTTAAATCAGTTTGATAATTTTCTTAAATCTTATAACTAGACAATGATGTGGCTTATCATGTTAAGTGTATCGAGGTTAGGTATGTTGTATTGCAGACATATGATATAAAGGTTTTAAAAACCAAATTAGGGTTAAAAATATTGTTGAAACCATATATTTATTATACTATGTCAAGCCCTAGGTGTCCCTTAAAGCTTCATTCTTTTAGGGTTTTAGATTTCAACCTTAAGGTTTTATTTTTAGAACTAATTTATAATTATTTTTATAGTCATTTAAAATGTATTTTTAGTGAAATGAATGTCATTTGAGACCACTTATCTTCAAATTATCCCTAGATCTATCTTACAACCTATTTTGATCCTTTTCTAGCTTTTGTGAGAGTTTAAACCATTCCCAAATATTCCAAAAGTATTATTGAGACACCCCTTAGGCACTTAGGTCTCTTTTTCACCAGTTCTTACCACCTAGACATTAGTGTAGTATTTTATACTATAGTGCATTACACTCCCAATGAATATCTTTACATTCCTCAAAGCAAACTTAGGGTCGACCTAAACCTATTTCATGTCCTGAAAAGAAACAAAATGTTATATATAGACCACTTTTAATCATTTTTTCCCTATATTGAAATAATATGCAAATACTCATAAGAAAATTTAGAAAAAGTTGTGAAAATCAAAGTCATTGATCCCTATTCTAACCTACTTCTGTATGTACCCATCTATAGTAGCCCAGAGGTTAAATTACTTATATTTTGAGTCTCAATTCATAGTCAAAGAACTCAAATTGACACTCATACTAACATTCACTTGAACTTTCACTAGTAATTAATTGGGAGAACTACATCAGGATTAATCCCATTTCAAGGTATTAGTATGTAAGAAGCACTTAACACATGGGGTGTTGAGTTCATGTCCAGCCTACCTTGTCAACACCACTCTTTTTCTACTTTTGCTCTTAAAATACCCTAATAAAAATGGAGGCTTAGGGTTTCACATTGAAATTAGTCAAAATAAGGAACAAATAGTGAGCCAAAATTTATTCACATAGGCATAAACTTCACATATTCAATAAAATGTCCACCCAAAAGCTAACTATCCTTGATACCAAAATGACACTTAGCATAGAGGGAACTAGCATGGTGCACTATTATCTAGAGGATCATGTTATTATCTAGGATGGTTTTTTATTCATGATTATTGTTCACAACACCTTACACAATTAATGTACTAGTTTTTTATTCTATCACTTATCCATCCATATTAATTTTAGGCAAAGTACATCTATTTTAATTCATATCTATTTATAGAATAATCAAATAAATCAATTATTCTAAAAATTAGAGGCTATTGATATTGATATATTTATTCCCTAATTTATTATTCTATCACTTCAACACCCTAAGATTTTTCATTCCATAACTCCCTTAAAATTTGAATCATTTAGTGAACCTAACTTACTTCAAACATATTTCTTAAAAAAACTACTGTAATATTAGGTTTTCTCTTCTTACTTTCAAAATTTTATTAGTTTTAGTGTTCAACCTTTCATCATGATTATCATGATGGAATTAATTTTATACTTTTTGATACAAAGTTTTGTGGTCTATCTTGCATGATTATTACCTTTTTTTTTAAAATTATGCACATGTATGTCACTCTACTCATGGATCACATTAAAAACAAACTTACTTCACACATTAGTCCACCTCCTCTTGAGATCCCTTTCTATGGAAAGTATTGTTGCATGGCCAATTTTAATTTACCTCTAGTTACTAATTGACCACAGTAAGCTCAAAGGACTACTTTTGTCCCTCCTCCACCTAGACCATTTGAATTCCTTCACCCCCATACTACCTCTACTAATTCCCATCATAAAATAGTAGATCTTGTAGTTTGAGCTATTTTTAGATAGAATCATATGCCTCCTTCGACTATATAGGAACAATGTAATCCCACTATCCCTCCTCATCCCTAAAAAAATGCAATGGGACCTAGGGATCAATATATAACATATGATATTATGGATTAGTTGAGAAATTCACTGAGGTTTTTATATTATAATTACTTCAAAAGGAAACCATGTTCAAAGATATTCTTTTTGAAACAGTCAATCATACATTTATGTCTCAGACTATAGAACATACTTATGTTTTATATGTCATGAACAATATCAAAGACATTGAGGATGTTATCTCTTTTGATAATGAGGATTTACTCTCATAGATAGTTATCAATCATAATCTACCACTCTTCATGTAGGCATAAATTAAAACCACCTTTATTAAATGAGTTATAATTGATAGTGTTTCATGTCTTAAAATTGCAACCTCACATTACTATATAATATGGGGGTTCATATAGCATCCATTCAAAATAAATATAAGAAGATTTGAGGTTTTGGTGACATTCCCTGATAGGCATTAGGTTTTATTACATTAGATATTATGGTTGGTCTAAGAACCCTATCCAAACAATTTTAGGTGATGCCTAATCATTTTCATTACAATTTATTACTCGAGAGACCTTGGACACATGTCATGGATGATATACCCTATACCTTACATAGATGTGTCAAGTTTTTACATGATGTATATTTATACACTTCTAATTGATAACCAACCATTCAAATATTGTAGAGTCACTGAGCATACTACCCCAAGTATATCTTTAAGTGGGACACCTCTTGTTATAATATAGTCACCACCTCATCATTCTTATGGAATAGATGCATACATATGATATTGGGAAATATAACACCTTTATTCCTGAACTAGTTTTAGATATTCCTATAGTACCATTATCTTCACCCATGATGGAAAATCATCCTCCTACATCATAGTTATCCTTGCCCATAGTGGTTGATGAGATTCACATAGCATAGTTACCATTACTTGTTAAATCAGAGGAAGTATACATCATAAACTCAAATACATATACTAAGACCACCATAGAGGATAATACAACACCCATGAACACTAATGATTATTTATGCGTATTGAGATTCACACTAGTAGGCCCTCAAGAGTAAAAATATGATTCCAAGACACTCATTTCCTTACCTACATAGACATAAAAATTATTTGACATCTCCACAGATACAAATCAAGACACTTACTTATAGTTAGAGGTATATTATGTAATACACTCAATACATATGGTTACATCTATGGAAGTTGACATAGTTATCCATATTTATGTAGGTGGTACAAAGAGTAGACTACACTAAATTTTATAGATATTTCTTGATAGAGGATTAATGAAACTACCCAAATTTCACCATATATCAATTCATAGATTGTCACAATAGGATGATATACCCTTTTGTTACTTTCATAAGATTACTAGACATGATACAGAGAGATTTTCAACATTATAACATAAATTGGATAAATTCAAGGATCAATGCACTATCTCTTTTACATAGCCTCTACCTCCACCTATATATGAACCATGATGGAATATTTACCAACACATACATTTATAGAATGATTCCTGAGCTATTTTGGCATTCATCAAGGAAAAATACAGCCATCATGTTGATATAAATGAGAATTGTAATCCCATCAATTTTGCATTGGCATTATTACAATATATAAGACATTAAGAGACTAAGCTACAACATGATATATAATATTAATAATCCTTAGAACATATCACACTACTATTTTTATGTGTCCCAAAGGCTGTCAACACATTACTCTTTGTCATAAGTATAGGAAATCATATATAAGTTACATTTCAATGTACATGGTTAGAGGGATTGGATGACATAATTCATTGAACAAATAGATGCTTGAATTTCAACAATGATTGACACATAGTTCACATTCTACATGATGACACATAAGAGAATCATAGATTTCATACAGATACACTATGGTACAATGTGGTCTACCCTAGGACTACATAAGAGGCTTATTACATTGTAGAGTAGCATGTTATTCAAATGCATAGAATCTAGACTAATACCAAAGATAAGGATATATTTACATTGACAACATGGTATGATGATCATGATGTTGATGATTTATTTGAGTTTCAAAAAATTTAGTATCTAATATTAGATGACCTATTACCATATCCTCCATTTGACTATCCACATCCTATGTATGTGTTGTTAGGTCTATAGAGGCACTACATTTCATTTGTATATAATCTCATTTATTTATACATTACTTATACATAATTTATCTTACATTACTCCTTTTTGTACCCAAAAAATGTCACTCATTTTTAGGACAACATATAAGCTATTTGGTCCTGCAAAGACCAAAATATCTCTTTTCATTTCAAAAAATTTCTCTAAGATTTCAAATTTGGGAATTATTCAAGCTTTTTCAGTCAAAGGACAAAAGGTTCAACATGTTTGGTTCAATGAAGATCAAAAGGACTCAATTGAAACAAGACATTGGACCATTGAACTGTTGAACCAAAGTTGGTTCAATTGGTCAGTTCAATCAAAATGGTTCAAAGGAGCACCTCAAAAAGAATGAGTCAAGCGAAAGACGCCACATGTCGTCTACCAAGCCCCATTGCACTTTGTTTCTAATTGCAACAGAAGATGCCACCTGTCCCTATTAAAGCTTGTTAGGAGCCTCCAAGTGTCAATATCTATAGTCTCTTCCCTTAGCTTCATTGTTTCAAGTAAAGACCATGGTGGGCCCAAGGATGAGTGGCTAAATGAAGCAAAATGTGCCAAGTGTCTGCATCTATGTGAATACCAAATGTATTCAGACCGTGCCACATCTCCCTTTCAAAAATTAGTGGAGGTTGACAAGTTGCATCATCTGTATGAATCCAAATGAGTTCCACATAAGTTATATAGTGTTTCTAAAAAGTGACAGATGCTACCACATGTCCTTCATCAAAGTCATAGCAGATGTTGCCATATGTGATCCATTGAGACATAGCATCAAAGCAGTAGAACCTGCCACATCTCTCTCATCAAATGTAGTGGAAGCCACCACATGTCATCTTCCATGAGAAACTAATATAAGTCTTGAAGACCTTTTTAAAGGTATATAAAAGCTCAGTAGAATCTACCACGTGTCATCGTCTATAGGATTCTCAAGAGGCAAGCGAAAGCTACCACCTTTTCCATTGTAACTCTATGGAGAGCGACACGTGTCTGCATCCATGATTCTAAATTTATAATAGGTTTTAAATCCTCTATCAATAAACATTTCTCAAAAAAGCCATGAAACGTGCCACGTGTCCCTTGCAAAAGTTTGGTGGAAGCCAACAAGTGTTAATATCCATAATTTCTCCTTCATACTTCTTATTTTTCATAAAGACTATGGTGGACCCCCAATGAGCTGTCAAAGAAAGCAGAATGTGCCATGTGTCATCATATTCCTGACTCTCCAAAGACAAGTGGAAGCTACCACCTATTCATTTATAACTCTGTGAAGAGTGACATGTGTCTACATTTGAGTTTCAAATAAGTTTATAAGCTTTTCCTAAGCATTTTTTAGAGCATAGCAGAGACCACCACATGTTATCATCTACTTGAATCTAAAATAAGTCCCAAGTATTTTCAAAAGCCTCTAATAACAACATAAACTACTGTGTGTCCTTGCCTATTTCTAAGTAGATGCTACCACGTGTCAATCTTTCAGGGAAAAGTGACCAAAGAATAGAGAGTCAATTTAAGGACCCAATTCAATAGCTAGAAAAGGAGGAATGATGAAGAAAATAACTAGAAATATCCATGCATGAGATATGTTTTAAATGATGACAAACCTGAGGATGAAAAATTGGTGGTAATGAAGTGTCTGTTGATTTTTGCAGACTTAAGTGTGAGAGCCCTAATCACTGTGAAGTGGATGAAACAATACGAAATATCTGGAGTGTCAACATAGTGTTTAGGTTGGATAGACCTCTTAAACCTAGAAATGCAGATGCAAATTTCTCGAGCCTTTAAAAGACATGACTTGTTCAGGAATAAAGGCAAAGTGAACAATGGTGAAATCAAGAGAGGGAACTAAGAGGATCACCCAGTTCCAAGAGATGATAGTCGAGTTAAAATATAAAACTAAAAGTACATTCAAAGAACTACATGCATAACATGAGTTGTTTAATGGGATAAAAATGACAAACCTCTCTCGACCTCTATATATTGAATCTCTCTGATTGTTTCAGGGAGGATCTTCCCGGCCATAGAAGCAAAAACTCTATCCAAATTGAAAGGCATTTACTGAGACTTTGAGCTCAAATTTTTAATCATTTTTCTTCATTTGAATAAGAAAGCAAGTGACCTTTTTAGACTTTGTGCTGGGAATAGCCTATTTTATTTAGGGAATTGTTTGTATGTCTATTTCCTAGAAGCGTTCTTGTTTATTTGATCTAACAAGTAGAACTAGCAAAAGTGGTTAGGAAGGTGTCCTGAGGACCAACTGTGGGATGACTTTGTGCCCCCACAAGTACCTTCAGTGTGTTTGTATTTTTATTTTTCTTATGTAAAGGACCTTGGGATGACTCTGTGCCCCCATTGTTCTTCGTATCTCTCTCTTGGGTAGTTAAGGTGGAGACTTTGTGTTACATCTTATATTGCTGGTTACTTTGTACTTTGGTTACCAATTACTTGTTCCTTGAAAAGACTCCTACTATTTCTTACAAGGATACTTCTGAAAGAAGAGAAGTTCCTTCAGTGTTTCCCAAGATTTCTCCTCTATTTGTTAGCATCATCTCTAAAAAAAGAGAGATGGATGGTTTGTCCTACCCTTGTGCCTTATTTTTTGCATATATATATATATATATATATTATATAGCTCCATATACTTGATAAGGAACCTCCCCTTGATGAGAGGAGAGATTTATCCCCTTTTGATGTAGTAAACTTGCACATTTGGCTGATTAATCTCCCTATTATTGTGGTGATAGGACCTATTTTTATCACTAGTTAGCTGGTCAACAAAATATTCACCCAATAATTTTTGGTGACTCCACTAGGGATATAATTTTGTGTAATTTGGAACCTCAAGTTTCAGATTGAAACATCAACTATATAACCCATTATCATTATAACTCTTATCCATTACAGACTCTGGTGACTCCATTTCATGTCTTACCCATTATTCATTATAGCCTTACGATCTTCCTCCACCTCCGTTATTTTATCTGGTCTGCAAAACTAGAACTACTAGGAAAGAGCACACAGTTTGAAGCCTCAAGCCTCAAGCTGAAGTTGAGCCAATCCTTTTCCATTTTTGTCTTGTAATCTAGCTACTCCATCTAGATTTGTTATCTCTATTTTTCTTGATTAAATCATGGCAGTTTAAGGGCCCTGGGGTAACTCTTTTGGCCCACTCAACTTGACTCCACCTCTGCATAAACTCTCACATAGTTCAAGAAAGAATTTCCCCAAATTATTTGGTGATGGAATAGTTCACCCTGATGAACACATTGCAGCCTTTAGCATAGCCTATGGTGTTACAAGGGTGGAATTTGAAGATGTGGTAGTCAGGCTTCTTGTGGAGACACTACAAGGTGTTGTTATAGATTGGTTCTACCATTTGCAAGCTAGATCAGTGACTGACTAGGATACACTTAAAGCCAAGTTTGAAGTAAGGTTCATGCCCATAGATGATGCACATGCCTTGCTAGCCTAGCTCACTCAGATGAAGAAAGAGCCTCATGAGCCTATGAGGGATTTCATAGCCAAATTTGACAAACTGAGGAATAGAATTCCTATAATTTCTCAACCTACAGCTAAGAATCTCAAATGCTTCTTCATTAATTCTTAGTTACCTGAAGTAAGTTTTCTTTTGAGACGTGCTGGTCAAATAGATCTTGCTGTAGCCCAACTTTTGGCCACTAAGGTAGAAGATGATCTCATCTTATCAAGGAAGATAAGAAGAGATTCAGACAAAAATAAATCCTCATCATCTTTTGAATATTCATCTATAGGCACCACTGATCTAATGGTACAAAATATGGAAAATGAATTGCTAGCCTTAAAAAGGCAAATGGCACAAAGTATGTCTTTTCCTCCTCTATATAAAGATATACCAAGGAGTACATTCCCTAATCAGCCATATCAAGGCAACGTTACCAGAAGTCAAGGAAAACAAAATCATCTTCCTCCCCCACAGAGGAACCCTGTCCTTGAAGCACCTCCAACAAACTTGGTAGTTGGATATTTGGAAACAGAGCATGTTTCCTATTTTTAAACTGAGTTAGGGAAATAAAATGGCACTGATCTCTTTAAGGAGGATCTAGAAGAATTAGTTGGTGACTCCCACATTAGTTTCCTAAATTATCAGGATGAACCCAAAAGTGAAGGTGAAGTAGTCAAAGGATCATATGCAGTATTCACCAGGTCCCAGAATTAGTCAGCCCAGTAAGCTGATAAAGAGAAGATAGAGGAATGACCCTAACCAGTAATTTCAATTGTTGAGCAAAAAACCCCTCTTCCTTTTCAATCAAAGGATCCAGTGATTACCAAAGAAGTAAGTACATCGAACATCTCTACACTGTCTACTTTAACTTCATAGATCAATCCTCCCCCTCCCAAAAATCAAAAGGATGAACTCCCATCCTCTCTTCTAAATCCATCTCAGTCATTTGCCATGATTGATCATGTCAAGGAATCTAAAATTCAAATGACTGAGTTTGAATCCCTACAAGTCAATCCTGAGCAATTGAACATTGATGGAGAACCAAGTGTGAACCTATCTAAGGCAAAAATTGTGGTTACCCATATGTCAGTCCCTGTAGCTCAAATTCTATTTGAGCCTTTGCAGGGGTAATTACTTCTTGACCATAGATGATGCTCCTATCTTATCTGATGAAAGTCTTGTAACTAGCAATCTAGGATTCGATTCAAACAAGGCATCAAAAGAATTAGTAGGGCACAGTACAAATCAAAAAAGATCTTCCATCTCTAATGAAGACAAATTTGATAGAAGATCAGCTTTTGATGATGCTTGGATCTTAGAATTTGATGGTAGCATTTCTTCCACAGCTAGATACAGATCTCTATTTCTCGGATTGAACACTGCTCAGGGTGAAGAGCTCAAACTCCTTCAAATCAAAGGAGATGCTAAGCTGATGGTTTGTCAGGGGTCTGATGCTGACAATCAAAGCATATGATAGACTAGACCAGTAGAATAGTAAGTTATGATGATGGACCACGTTGCTACAAATCAAAATTAGGCAAAGGAGCTTTTCGTAGGGAGAGCAAGGATTATGGTTTTTAGTTTTAAGACCACGTCCTACCATAGAGCAAAAAGAAGAAAAGACCAAGAGGAAGACTCATAAAATTGGTTTCCTAGTGGAGAGCTCCATTGGCCTGTCACCATTTTTGGGGACAAAATGTCTTCTTGCTAGTTTACCAAGATGGCACACCCTTTTCTTTGCCTCACAATGGGCAGAATTTGAAACATTTCAACTCTTGAAGTATCATATCATTGCATTTGTATATATGTATATTTGTACAATTTTTAATTCTATTTTGTTTTATTTGTTTCTATTTTTGATGCCTTTCATTTCTGGGTAGCATGACTCAGTAACCCAATGGCATACTTGAAGACACTAGAGATTTTGGATTCTACTCCCTTCAATTCTTTTTATAATTGATAGAAGTTCCCCAATAGGAGTCAGTTATTGTACCTAAAAAATGTCACTCATTTTTAGGACAATATATAAGCTATTTGGTCCTATAAAGATCAAAATATCTCTTCTCATTTCAAAAAATTGCTCTCAGATTTTAAAATTGGGAATTATTCAAGCTTTTTCAGTCAAAGGACAAAATGTTCAACATGTTTGGTTTAATGAAGATCAAAATGACTTAGCCAAAACAAGACATTGAATCATTAAACCATTGAACCAAAGTTGGTTCAATCGATTAGTTCAATCAAAATGGTTCAAAGGAGCACCCTAAAAATAATGAGTCAAGCAGAAGTTACCACATGTTGTCTATTGAGCCCCATTGCACTTTGTTTCTAATTACAACAGAGGATGCCACCTGTCCTTGCTAAAGCTTGTCGAGAGCCTCTAAGTGTCAATATCCATAGTCTCTTACCTTAGCTTCACTATTTCAAGTAAAGACCATGGTGAGCCTAGGGATGAGTGGATAAATGAAGTGTAATGTGCCAAGTGTCTACATCTATGTGAATAACAAATGTATTCAAACCGTGCCACATCTCCCTTATAAAAAGTGGTGGAGGTTGACAAGTGGTATCATCTGCATGAATCCAAATGAGTTCTACATAAGTTATATAATGTTTCTATAAAGCAATGGATTCTACCACGTGTCCTTCATCAAAGTCATAGTGGATGTTTCCATGTGTCATCCATTAAGACACAACATCAAAGTAGTGGAACCTGCCACATCTCTCTCATCAAATGTGGTGGAAGCTGCCATGTGTCATCTTCTATGAGAAACTAGTATAAGTCCTAAAGACTTTTTCAAAGGTAGTTAAAAGCTTAACAAAATCTGCCATGTGTCATCCTCTGTAGGATTCTCAAGAGGCAAGTGGAAGCTACCACCTTTTCTATTATAACTTCGTAGAGAGCGACACGTGTCTACATCTGTGATTTTGAATTTATAATAGGTTTCAAAGCATCTATCAATAAATGTTTCTCAAAGAAGCCATGGAATGTGCCACGTGTCCCTTACAAAATTTTGGTAGAAGCCAACAAGTGTCAATCTCTACAATTTCTCCCTCTTGCTTCTTGTTTTTCATAAAGACTGTGGCAGACCCCCAATGAGCTGCCAAAGAAAGTAGAATGTGCCATGTGTCATCATCTACATGACTCTCGAAAGACAAGTGGAAGCCACCACCTATTCATTTATAACTCCATGGAGAGCGACACGTGTCTGTGTTTGAGTTTTAAACAAGTTTATAAGCTTCTCCTAAGCATTTTTTAGAGCACAATGGAGACTGCCACGTGTTATCATCCATGTGAATCTAAAATAAGTCTCGAGTGTTTTCAAAAGCCTCTAATAGTAGTAAAAACTACCACGTGTCCTCACTTATTTCCAAATAGATGCTGCCACGTGTCAATCTTTCAGTGGAAAGTGACCAAATAATAGAGAGGCAATTTAAGGACTTGATTCAATAGCCAAAAAAGGAGGAATGATGAAGAAAAGAACTAGAAATATCCATGCATGAGATATGTTTCAAATGATGGCAGACTTGAGGATGCAAAATTGGTGGTAATGAAGTGTTTGTTGATTTTTGCAGACTTAAGTGCGAGAGCCCTAATCACTATGAAGTGGAGGAAACAATACAAAAGATCTAGAGTGTCAACATAGTGGTTAGATCTGATAGACCTCTTGAACCTAGAAATGTGGATGCAGATTTCTTGAGCCTTTAAAAGACATAACTTGTTTGGGAATAAAGGCAAAGTGAACAATGGTGTAATCAAGAGAGGGAACTAAGAGGATCATCCAGTTCTAGGAGATGATAGTTGAGTTAAAATATAGAATTGAAAGTGCATTCAAAGCATTGCATACACAACATGAGTTATTCCATGGGATAAACATGCCAAACCTCTCTCGACCTCTATATATTGTAATCTCTTTGATTATTATCACGAAGGATCTTCCCAGCCATAGAAGCAAAAACTCTGCCCAAATTGAAAGGCATTTACTGAGACTTTGAGCTTAGATTGTTAATCATTTTTCTTCATTTAAATAAGAAAGCAAGTGACCTTTTTAGAATTTGTGCTAGGAATAGCCTATGTTATTTAGGAAATTGTTCATATGTCTGTTTCCTAGAAGTGTTCTTGTTTATTTGATCTAACAAGCAGAACTAGTAGAAGTGGTTAGAAAGGTGTCCTGAAGACCAACTGTGGGATGACTTTGTGCCCCCACAAGTACCTTTAGTGTGTTTGTATTTTTCTTTTTCCTGTGTAAAGGACCTTGGGAGGACTTTGTGCCCCCATTGTTCTTCGTATCTCTCTCTTGGGTAGTTAAGGTGGAGACTTTGTACTGCATCTTATATTGCTAGTTACTTTATACTTTGGTTATCGGTTACTTGTTCCTTGAAATGACTCTTGATGTTTCCTACAAGGATACTTCTGAAAGAAGAGAAGTTCCTTTAGTGTTTCCTAGGATTTCTCCTCTGTTTGTTAGCATCATCTCTGAAAAAAGAGAGATGGATGGTTTGTCCTACCCTTGTGTCTTATTTTATGCTTATATATATATATATATATATATATATATATATATATATATATATATATATATTATAGCTCCATATAATTGATAGGGAACCTCCCCTTGATGAGAGGAGAGATTTATCCCCTTTTGATGTAGTAAACCTGCACATCTGGCTGATCAATCTCCCTATTGCTGTGGTGATAGGACCTATTTTTCTCACCAGTTAGCTAGTCAACAAAATATTCACCCAACACTCCTTATTTATAGTTTCATTTTCATGTTTCTTGTACATAGCTTATACTTAGAAAATCAAAAAATAATATAATATGTTCAAGAATATAAAAAAATTCAAATATTTTTTTAGAAATTAAAAATTTATGATTGCATGCATTTATATGTTTACATTACTTATATTTTATAGGTAATACATATTTTATATATTCTACTATAGTTGATTTTATCATACATACATGATTCACTTGTTCTCTTTAAGTGTTTATAGATCATTACAAGACTCAGGTCCTCTACATAGATCTATATTTGATACTATTTACCCATTGGGGGCACATACACAGATACATATATTCAAAATTGATACATTAAATCACCCATTGGGGACATTATACTACACATATTCCAATTTTTTAGATTATATCATTCTACACTACACTAATATTTTTACAACTACTACTATAGATGTAGATTATGTACATATTTTATTTTATACAATTGTGTACCATATGTTTATGTATACTTTCATTTTTATCTTTATTCATTTATAATTTATTATGTCTATATTCTTTTACATCTACTCAAGGGCATTTGAATATGCCACTATTCTATAGATCTATGCCAATTCCTTTCATTGTGTGTATGCTTTGGACATGTGCCCATGACCTTGTGTGTGATTCTTGATTATGTATGAAAATATTTAAACATGTCTTTCCATGTGGATCTAAGCCAAAATTGATTGATATTTTCATATGTGAACATTTAAACATGTCCTTATATGTGTGTTTATTATCAGACTTAATGACATGTGCCCATATCCCTTATAGTATGGGCCCTTGCCATACTCTATGTTATTCATGTGTTTGTATCTATGATTTCATGTATGCATCATGCCCATGACACTTGTTTATTTCTTGTTGCTTGCACACTTAGTTTTTAATGCCATGAGGGCCCTCATACATCTCCCCTTCTTCATTACGTGCCTTGATAGACATCATGCCCCATCCCCCTAGGTAGTTACTCAAATTATATCTAGATTTACTATTCATATATTAATTACATTGTTATATCTATATTGACAACCTTGTGAAAGTTAGATATAGCTTAAACCATACATTATAAACTTATGATTATAATATTTTACATTTTGATGTCATGTATACACATTATATTATTTTATCATGTAGATATCACATATTTACAGTCTAACCCCCATGATGCATAAATTTTATTTTGAGGATGGTTATTTTATAGGTTCAACAACTCCATTAAAAGAGGGGGAATTCAAATGGGTTTTTCATAAAGATAAATCCATTTTAATGTACTCAAAACACAATTTACAACATGCAGACAAATATTACATATCCCAAACTCAAGAAAACATAGTGAAAATAGTCATATATACATTAGTCTCAAGTTTTCACATAAATAACACATATTTTCAATAACACGACATAATGGACACTATCATAGTGCACTATTGACCATGGGGTTACACAATTGTCCAATAGCCCCAATAATAGAAAATTTTAGAATTATTAGAAAAGTTCAATAGATATAATCCAAGTTTACATAGTGTCAATCACATATTATTATATATAATTAGTTTATGATTAGTTATATGTATAATTACATAAGTTTTCTTAGATTTGGGACATCAATCATAGCATGATTACTCCCATTTCAATTTCAGATATTTAATCATAGATTATTATGACTCAGTCTATAAGCCAAATACATAGATATCAAAGTTGGGGGCATGTGTGTGACACATTACTACCATATGTTTAGTTTAATACTGATACACTTAGATGGAATGGAAGTTTCATGTAATTATCCATGTTGTTACTCTAAACACCTTTTACACTAGTTTTGAACCAATTTTACACCAGATTGATGCCTCATTACATCTAAAATAGTTAGCATTCTTGAGTGGCCCCTGAGCTACATTTCAAATTTCTTGAGTGGTCCCTAAGTTATTTTACATTTCAAATTTTTTGATTGGTCCTATAACCATCCTACACTTTTCTAGGAAATGATAGATGCATAACCTACTTGAGTTATTGAGCCACCTACATAAGAGGATTAGACAAGCCACTAGTCCAATCTATGTTATTAAAAAATTATGATCCATCAAGAATGGGTAGGAAATGATGGAGTCATAACCTACTTAAGTTCTTGAGCTACTCATGCATGAGTATTGAGAAATCCATTAGCTTAGTCCAATATATTCATTATTTGATCACCATCTACATGTACACACATGATGTCACCAAGTTTTAGCATTAGTTCACATACCCAACAAGGTGTATTCATTCCTTTACTCTTTTTGTCAACTCTTTACTCAATTTTTTATATGATTTTGATATTTATTAAGGATTTATCCATTCTTATTTCATTCATAGGACACACAATTGATCACACTTCACAAACATAGACCCCAATTCATGGGCTTAACTTATTAGGTAAGTTGAAGTACATCTATTTTACTTTATCCAAATCATTTCACTTTGTTACATTTATTGAATAAATGGGGGAAAATTTAGTCATATAAAATGTCATTTTAGTGCAATGAGTGTCACTTGAGGCCACCTTATCCTAATATTAGACCTAGACCTATCTTATGGCCTCTTTTGATCCTTTTCTAACTTTCATGTGAGTCTAACCCATTCATAGATATAATAAAAGTAATATTGAGCCACCCTTAGGCACCCAAGTATTTTTTTCCCATTCTTGTCCCTTAGACAATAAAGTGGTACTTTGGACTATAACACATTACATTATTAAATAAAGGGTAGTGTTAATGTTCCCTTGATACTTAGTCTCCCAATGGATATATTTCCATTCTTCAAAGTAAACATAGGGTCAACCTATACCTATTTCATATCCCAAAAAGCACCAGAATGCTAGTATAGACCACTTTCATTCATTTATTCCCTAGATGGAAATCAGATGCAAATACTCATAAATAAAATAAAAAATAGTTGAGAAAATTAAGGTGATTGATCCCAATTATTCCTTACTTCTACATACATGCATTTACAGTAGCCTAGAGCTCAGATTAATCAATTTTTAATCTCAATTCACACTCAAATAACTCAAATCAACACTCATACTAACATTCACTTATAGGCACCAACACTTATATTAGGAGAACTACATTGGGCTTGATCCCCTTTCAAGGTATTTTTATTTAAGTAACACTTAACACATGGGGTGTTAGGTCAACTCTAGCCTACACTAATAATGCCTCCATTTTTTTACTTGTGCTTCTCAAATACACTAATAAACATGGAACAAACAATGAACCAACATTAATTCACATAGGCATAAACTTATCATAATTAAGTGAAGGTCCACATAGAGCCTCACTATCCCTACTACCAAAAGGACACTAGTGTTCGTTTCCAATTTTACCCCTCTCTAATTTGGTCTTTTAGACTTGAATAAATATGGAAAAAAATGATGAGAAACTTTCTAGTATGTCATTATAGCCAAGGAAGGGTTAGACATCAAGAATGGATCATACTGAGAAAATTATTGAGAGGTACTAACAAAGGGTATGGTCAGATTCTTGTTACTTATAGATCTACCTAAATAAGGGTGAGAAGACCTAAGCGGTAGCTTTCTCACATGTAGATATTATGTAGTTCAACCTCCATGGGGATTATTGGAACAAAGAGACACATATGTGACTTGGACACAATCAAACTTGCACACTCCACCCAAAAAGGGTTATCACAAGGAATACACAAATGCACTAGGTCACATTCAAGATACTGAATATATATATATATATATATATATATATATGTATGTATATGTATGTATGTATATATGTATGTATATATACATACATATACATATATATATACACACACACACACACATATATATATATACATACATATATATATATATATATATATACATACATACATATATATATACATACATATATATATATATATACATACATACATACATACATACATATATATATATGTGTATATATATATAGATATGTATATATATATATATATGTATATATATATATATGTATATATATATATATATGTATATATGTATATATATATATATATGTATATATATATATATATATATATGACTATAATTTTCATTTTGAGGAATCTTAAAAATATAGGGTTCAAATAAAAGACTAAAATTGTAAACTTGAAAACATAAATTGTAAACAAATTTTAAGTATGCAAGATCTTATGCATTTGTAAGGCAAATAATAGTTATTATATGCAAAGGATGTATTATATGTAGGGTGGGATGAGGAGGATAGTTAGATGATTATATAAAAATGGAAGGTGGCATACTAGTGGCTTGTTCAAATAGTAAGGTCTATTACAATTTTAATTACATTATCCTTAGAAAAAGATATAGAAAAGACTCAAATACAAGCCAGTGAGAAATACCAAATGGTCCCTAAAAACCTAGAGCATACACTACACATAAATTTTCAATAAACTTTTTCCTATCAAATCTATAAACCTAAGGTGCCCTAAAAGGTCATTCAATAACACATTTTCAAATTTAAACTACAAAAAGGGATTTACAACCTAGATCTATGCTTAAGATGACAACCAGTAGTGAAAATAAACCTAAATATCTAATCAGTAGGACTTGTAAGACATGTTACTACACTTTATCAACAAGAAAAATAAAAGAACCATAATTATTATCATTAATCTTGAAAAATAAACTTTACACACATCAATTTTTAAAAATGCTACCAAGGAGACAATCATGGTGAGTTTTCTCTTTTGACGAGGGAGACATATAAACATGTTCTCAAATATTTCTAATGGTTATACAAATGTAACCACATTATCAATAGAGACAAGATCTACACACAATAATTTATCCTAAAAATTTTGTAGAGCCTAAACTTAGAGAAAGAAAAGACTAATAGCAATGACCAATAATAACCAACAACCTTGAATAGAGGATAATCCCCTTATTAATAAAATTTTCAATCCTTCTCAAATCTAAACTTGTAGGTTAAAATTTTCAAGATTACAAAACAAAATTTCAAGTCCATCAAGATGCTCTAACTAGAAAATATTCCATGCCATGCTTGAGATATCCATCCATTTTCAAGAAAAGAATCATTGTTCTAACTACCTATGCAAGGGATGATGAATATTTGTAGAAAAACTTTAATCTTTTGACTAAAGATGTTTGTGAATGCAGGATCTAGATGGTGAAATTCATAATGGAAGCCCAAAATAAT
Source organism: Torreya grandis (assembly GCA_037957365.1). Classification (NCBI taxonomy): domain Eukaryota; kingdom Viridiplantae; phylum Streptophyta; class Pinopsida; order Cupressales; family Taxaceae; genus Torreya; species Torreya grandis. The sequence continues at coordinate 806,659 of JARHVA010004290.1, read as the reverse complement.
ATTTGTCATCATATGCAAATACCTAGAGATGTTCTTGACTACTCATCTACATGGATGGAGGGAGAAAATCATTTGAAGAGATAAACATATTTTTGTCCTCATGTGCAACTATTTGAAAATGCTTTTTTATTGTTTGATTGTGAGTCATGGAAATTTTTAGATAGAATTTCTCTTCTTGTGCATTCCAAGGAAAGCCAATTACCTTGTAATGATTATAATTAGAAAGATTCAACTATGATGAAAACAAAAAAGATTCAAGACCATTAAGAAAATTTTCTTTGGAATGGTAGTTAGACATTCTTCTATGCTTTGAATCATTACCACATCTATGAAAGAACAATTAATTTTATATTTTAAACCAAAGATTACCACATACTAACATTTGGCATGCCACATCGAATCCAACTAGGCATTCATGTGGCCTAAGAGTGAATAAGTGAACTGATTGGCTCCAATATGGACATTTGTCACTTCCTCATGTAATTTAAGGCCTTTGAAAATTATATCTCATCTCACATCATTGGATCATCTTTGATTGATAAAACATGAGCCATAGATCTTGTGTGATATCCTCATGTTCTAATTTATGAAACACAATTGTGCCACTTATCATTTTTGCATTTACTCACAGGGTCCTTAAATCTTCAACATAAGCTATGCACCATCAAATCTAGATAGGATGAGTAAACATGCTCTATTGTATCATGATTTTATGGGTGGGGTATGATTGTATATTGCCTATTATTAGTCTCATGTATGTACCATTTGGTATCCCTATAGGCTTCTTGTGTAATTTTGAATATCCAACCTTGATTACATACTGTCAAATCATCCTACTCTACATCAATGTGCTCCATTATATCTACCTCCATTTGAAATCGAATGGCTATTTTAAGGGGCCTAAAATTAATTCTCACATGATTATCTTGGAGTATTTTAATCCCAATGGCTAGTCCCTACAGTTTAAAGTTGACATCTACACACCTCTCAAAAGATGCCTATGAGACCATCGCCTATGCAAACTCAAAAATTTAATTAGGACTTTGCTTATAAGATATTTATCTTTGAAATTCTTGCTTTCATCATCCCTTTGGTCTTTAGAAAAAACATCTCAAGCCTTTTATCTTCATCTTCTTGTGGTCCACAACATCTTGGTATTCGAGAGAATTATTTGGGGAATTTCTATCACAGCAATATCTCTAAAGCATTGAGAATTCTTATAGACCTTTTTCATTTAAAGACAATTATCTCAAATAAAAGTTCCAAAATAATTTTCCCAAAATAAATAATCCCTACATCTTCTAAATGAATTTAACTTTACATTTTCCTCAAAGAAATGCAATTCTTTTAGACTTTTTACACAAGAAAAATGTCTAACAAAAATATGATTTTTGATCCATAGCAAATTTGATAAAAGTACCCTTCAAGAATTTTATAATACCTTATAGGACATTTACACATACCCTTCATAAGTTATGTCAAGGGCACCTACCCTATAGAGTTTCCCTTTGATCTTTGGAATGGTCCTTTTAAATCTCTTGAAAGTGCCTTTTAGACTTTTTGATTGTGCCCTTTGGGAATTTTAAAAGGGAGAAATTATTGAAAGAATTTATCCTTCAATGATTTTGCAAAGACAAAAATACCCTTATGAAAGTGCCCTTTAAAAATTTTACAAGGGAAAAATGCCTGAAAAATGACCCTTTAGAGATTTTTCAAAGGTAAAATGACCCTTATGCATTTTAGCTTCATTTTTATGAAATAAGAGACAAAACAAAATTTATTATATGTTATAGATGCAATGGATGCTTGAAATTTATTGAAGGAGAACCTAAAGTGTCAAAACTAGCAAAGGTTGTATGATATAATTTTGATTTAAAACCCATGAATAGGAGATGATTTCTAGAGATGGAGTCATCATTACAACAAAGTGAAGCTTATGAAATATTTGATACCATGTTATAATATTGGATGGGCCATGGTGTATGGATATTTTTTAGCTTCTAGGATATATGAATAAAAAATCCCAATTCTTTCAACCATGATTGAATGTACATGCTTGTAAACTATAAAACAATAAACATGTATATGTCAAGCAAGAATGACTATGAATATATAAAGGAAGCTCACATGTGGAAGAGCGTAAATGGCCTTCCTCACATGAGGAATATAAAATAATATAATATTATGGATTATAGAATGGACTAATTGGATCAACATTTTCCTATATGCATCAAATTATTAAAATTTTACATTGAATCCAACTAGGCATTCATGTGGCCTAAGAGTGAATAAGTGGAATAATTGGCTCCAATATGGACATTTGTCACTTCTTCATGTAATCTAAGCCCTTTTAAAATTATACCTCATCTCACATCATTGGATCATCCTTGATTGAGAAAACATGAGCCATAGATCTTGTGTGATATCCTCATGTTCTAATTTATGAAACACAACTGTGCTACTTATCATTTTTGTATATACTCATAGGGTCCTCAAATTTTCAAAATTAGATATGCACCATCAAATCTAGATAGGATGAGTAAACATGCTCTATTGGATCATGATTTTATGGGTGGGGTATGATTGGATATTGCCTATTCTTAGTCTCATGGATGTACCATTTGGTAACCCTATAGGCTTCTTGTGTAATTTTGACTATCCAACCTTGATTACATACTATCAAATCATCCTACTCTACATCAATGTGCTCCATTAGATCTACCTCCATTTGAAATCAAATGGCTATTTCAAGGGGCCTAAAATTAATTCTCACATGATTATCTTGGAGTATTTGAATCCCAATGGCTAGTCCCTACAGCTTAAAGTTGACATCTACACACCTATCAAAAGATGCCTATGAGACCATCACCTATGCAAACTCAAAAATTTAATTAGGACTCTGCTTATCAGATATTTATATTTGAAATTCTTGCTTTCATCATCCCTTTGGTCTTTAGAAAAAAAATCTCAAGCCTTTTATCTTCATCTTCTTGTGGTCCAAAACATCTTGGTCTTCGAGAGGATTATTTGCGGCATCTCTATCACAAAAATATCTCTAAAGCATTGAGAATTCTTTTAGACCTTTTTCATGTCAAGAAAATTATCTCAGAGAAAAGTTCCAAAACAATTTTCCCAAAATAAATAATCCCTACATCTTCTAAATAAATCAAAGTTTACACTTTCCTCAAAGAAATGCAATTCTTTTAGACTTTTTACACAAGAAAAATGTCTAAAAAAAATATGACTTCTGATCCATAGCAACTTTGATAAAATTACCCTTCAAGATTTTTATAATACCTTTTAGGCCATTTACACATACCCTTCATAATTTATGTCAAGAGCACCTACCCTATAGAGTTACCCTTTGATCTTTGGAATGGTCATTTTAAATCTCTTGAAAGTGCCTTTTAGACTTTTTTAATGTGCCCTTTGAGAATTTTAGAAGGGAAAAATTATTGAAAGAATTTATCCTTCAAGGATTTTGCAAAGGCAAAAATACCCTTATGAAAGTGCCCTTTAAAATTTTTACAAGGGAAAAATGCCTGAAAAAATGACCCTTTAGAGATTTTTAAAAGGTAAAGTGACCCTTATGCATTAATTATGCATTTTATCTTAATTTTTATGAAATAAAAAACAAAAACAAATTATTATATGTTCTAGATGCAATGGATGCTTGAAAATTATTGAAGGAGACCTAAAGTGTCAAAACTAGCAAAGGTTGTATGATATAATTTTGATTTAAAACCCATGAATAGGAGATGATTTATAGAGATGGAGTCATCATTACAACAAAGTGAAGCTTATGAAATCTTCATGCATTCACCCTTTAGAGATTTTTCAAAGGTAAAATGAACCTTTAGACTTTTTGCAAGGGAAAAATGACCCTTCAAGGTTTTTGTGTGGATAAAATGGTTGAAGGAATCAGTCCTTTAGACTTTTTGTGAGAAAAAACGCTTGAAGGAATAATCCTTTGGACTTTTTGTAAACACTTTGGCTAAAATAAATAAGTCCTTACAATTTACCTAAAATAATGGAAATAGCCCTTTGGGATTTTTGTGTGGACAAAATTCTTGAAAGAAATATCCCTTTGGGATTTTTATGTAGACAAAAATCCCAAAATAATATGGCCTTTGGATAATTTACGTGAACACTTTTCTAAAATATTATAAGGACTTTGTACTAAGTAAAGACCAAATTAACATAAGGAAATACCTAATACAAAATTCCTGAGGGAAACACTCTAAGGAAAGACCAAGTTAAGTCACCTAGCTACTTCAACTTAAACTTGACCTTTCAAAGGAGCACTTAGAGATGGAATTTAGGCTAAGGACTTGGGAATTTTTGTTAGACAAGGGCCCAATTACTTTAGTGAAATTTTAGTAACTAACAACTAGCATGGCATAGAAGAAACTAATGCACTGTGTTACTATCAAGAGGATTGTGATATTGTCTAAGAGGGTTTGTGACTCCTAAATTCCATTCATGACACCTTGCACAATTCTTGTACTAGTTATGTAACTTGTCACTTATCTGTCTCAGTCAATTTCTAAGTATATCTCTTGTAATTCACTATTATTTATATAATAATTAGATAAATCAATTATTTTAAAAATATGAGGCTATTGATATTGTTATATTTATTCCCTAATTTATTATTCTAGAATTTTACCAACCTAGGGTTTTATATTCCATAGCTCCTTTAAAATTTAAACCAATTCCATAATAATACACATTATCCATGGCTATAAAGAATGAATATTATCTTTATTTGTTAATGCAAATCATGAAGGTAATATTTTCATATTGATACACATGGATATGTTACATTTTGATCAACTTTGTAATTAAATAGATCAAATATAAGAAATCTAATAATCCTGAAATTAATAATGAATAATCCCAAGCCTGCATCAAATTATACTATTAAAACATCCAATATGAGTTTAATTCTATTAAAACTAGATGTTAAAGGGCATGCATGACTCATTTTGGTCTTCCACCCCATAGAACTCAATCTTTTAATATCTAACATACTACTCCCATTGTTTTCCCATAACTTATTTTGGTTCTATAGTTTATGTTGTTAACACTAGACAAGGTAGGGTGCTCCATCATGTGTAATAAAATGGAGGTAGTCAACATGTTCCTCCTAAACCCCATCCACCTCAAATAAGCCAATCCAATCAATCTAAAAGGTATGGTATCATACATAAACTAAAGAACACCTATGCTAATATTTCTTTCTTGAATTTATTCAAGAGATCTATGGTTAACAATGACATATTATATGAGGAATTGCTAGAAATAACTTTTTGTAGTGATACACAACTTACATCATTTGCCTATATCATTAATACCTTCAAGGTTATTTAAAATTCATCACCTTTGACAAATAATAATCACCTACATAACACACAAGAGAGAAAAATATTCTATTATTCACTCAAGTTTAATTTTAATAAAAAGTGTTGTAGATAATGGTTATGGATTGAATATATGTAATAATAAATTCTTACAATAATTGGGCATCAATTTGGTTAATATTCAAAAATAATAATAAATCATAATATTATTTGAAAATACTCCACAAAAAACAATTAGGATCATATCATTGGATGCAAAACTAGGTCCCAAGATGGTACTTATTACTTTTGACATTATCCCTAATCAATTACATTATAACTTAATTTTGGGACAAATTTAGATATATGCTATGGAAAACATCCCATCAACATTACATAAATGTATAAAATTAATTCATGATTTCTATTATTATAAACAACCAACATATGATGATCATTTAAAATATTGTAAGATGACTCAAACTACTATTTAGAGCCAGTCAAAATCATAATTGGAAGATAATTATATCATTCCCCCATGACAAACCATTCCAATATCTCAAAAGCATACATATGAGGTGGGAAAATGAATTATTTAAGAGGAAAATAAAGCACTCATAACATAAAAACCAACTATAAAATAGTAACCATAAGCTAATATAAAGCAAATGAAACCTATTCTTGATCTTTATTTAGTGGTGAATTTAGAAAATAAATATGGAATGGTCACTGATTATTATGACAGTGATTGCGATGCTAACAATATATAAATTGATACATGATCAAATATACAATTTAAGCTTCAATCCTTTAGATGAATATTTATCTCATATTCTATTCACATATATTGGATATGGAGAATATTGGGATAATTCATATACAATGAAAAATGACAAATTATAAATTCCTAGTTATGCACAATATTCTAGGGAAAAAAAAGACAACAATGATAGATCATCAATATGATTTAAATGCAAAAAATAGTAAAATTACTATCTCACATCAATCACATGGGATATCAAATTCAATCATAAATTATAAACACAATCAATCATACATTTTATTAAATAATGTGGAGGTGTTAGATATGAAAAATCCCACACCATTTCAAGTAACAAGTCTCTAGGTTATACCAAAATAAATATTACAAATATTTATTGATCATAATATCATCACATTACCATTTACTATACATCAATCCATGGGACATATCTCACATCAAGAAGGCAAATCATATTGTGATTATCATAAAATCATAGGATATGACACACATCATTATGATGTATTAAAAAATAAGATGTCTAAATAAAAGAATGAATATATTATTAATTTAGTATTGATTCAATATGAACTACTTACATCAAGATCCATAAATACATAATCTATAAACACAACGAGAAACAAATGACCTCGATGAGAGGTATTGACCATTTCAACATATATAGAAGGTGATTACTAACAATAGATTTAGATTGATAAATACTAAATCCAAAAATTATGTAGTGGCACATTATTAAAAAAATTGGGTCTCAACATTAAAAACATATTCAATTGACATCATGGTACATTTCTTATACATATTACCATACGTATTGCTTGTGGTCCAAAGGTCATTGATACATGCATTTGGGTGACACCTTCTACCACCCAGTTGACACTTATGTTAGGATTGGAATTTTTATACATTATGTATGCCACAATGAATTAAAACATTAATATATATCCTTCTTACATTAATAAGATAAAATTATAATTCAATATAATGGTAATGGTACTCATCAAAAAGAAAAGTATTTAAAAATAACAAGCACAGAATATGAACAATTAGAGACAATGGAAGAAAATGCAATGTGATTACATAATCTCAAAGACAAGCCATGATATGTCGACTTTGATCCTGATGAGGATGACCCACTCATTTATTTATGAGCACTACTTTCAGAAATGTCAAAATATTAAATTAGAAAAAAAAACATTCAAAATATTCAAAAAAATCAAAATCATGACCTAAGCATGACATGATTACTAGATTACATTATTTACATATGTTATTTATCACATATTTGGTATATGCCATATTATTTTCATACACACATGCATTTCAATGTATATGTGTGTAATGTAAGACATACAAGTTATAGGTGGACATATAAATGCTGGAATTTACTCTACCTAGTGGCCTTACCAATATTAGGGACATCTTATTCCATATGTTTCACTATAAAAATTTATATATTTTTATGACCTATCTACCATGTTGAGAAATATATATTACTTACACATGTATTTCTAGTTACTTATATTTTACACAGTGATACATGAATATGTTGTGATAATATGATGTGGCATGCATACATATAGATGGTGTAGACTAGTCTTTACTTGTTCTATGATACATTGATGTTATTACTCTCTTACACAATATATTAGTTGTTATTGTATATTATGTGTGACCCTTTACCCGTGTTTGATGTGACATATTTATGTACCTTGCATGTAGAACCTATCCTTATTTATTGTTACATATTCATGTCCATTGTATGTGACCCTTAGCCTTATTTGTGACACTATTTATTGAGCTTGCTTATATTGAGTTTTGCTATGATTAATATCACACATTGTTATGGCTTAGTCTTATTTATTTATATTTTTAGTGATAATCACTACTGCATGTTTCATCGATACATATATTTATACATGAAATTTATATTCCATACATTATCTATCTTATTTTATTGGCATATGCATTAATATGATGACTTATTATCCACATGTTCACATGAATATACATGATGCTATCTGTATACATGACATCATATAATTATATTTTATTTTGAGATGATTAACTTATAAGACACATCCCTAATCTCAAAAGGGGTGAATTATAGTGGTATTTTTATAGAGACATAAGGATTCATGAATAAAAAAACTAAGTTTTCTAAATATAGTATAAATTTTAGAGATTTATAATGGCTCAAATATTAGATGGTTTAGTTACATGATACATATTGGTACGTTAGTATAAACTATATAATAGTATGCCATACACATTCACTTGCATGGCACTTACTTTATAGATTATTGAGTACACATTCATAGAAACTTGAGTGCATATGCATGGTCATACGTACACAATTAATAGGAACATAAATTATATATTTTTACATATTCATACATGTCAAATACAGTTTCTCAAATTCAACATATAGATGCATAATATTATATATCAATTGGTACTTATTCAAGGGGCATGATATTGGTTCATGCACATATACAAAATTTTAGATTCATAGGGCAAGATGTAATTTGCTTCATATACATCCTATGACAATTTACAATTGGCATAATTATAAAATGGAATAATACCAATTCATGCACATTTACACATTTTATAGTGAGCATTATTACTATTTTTATTTGAAAATAGTTTTTCAATCTACACAAAGTTGTGAGAAAACTTGAATCTAAAAATATATTTAGAGGTGATGATTCATTATTTTATGAGTAACATACACTGATGTTAAATAATGCTCAATGTCCATACACTACTTATAGTGAACCCATTTTATTGTTCCCATTCTTTATCAGATCTAAGTAATCATTTAGGTTAGTACATTTCAAACTTCTCCCCACATATATAAGGCTGGGGCATGTTGTATTCCCAACCTAATCAATTGAATATCTATTTAAAAAATGGGATTTGGTCACCCTTAATTTATCCATGGTTCAAAAAGAGGAATAAATATGCAAGTGATTTAATAGAAATCACATATTTATAATGCTTTAACAAGGAAGCATCATCTCCAACAAGATGTAAGAGAATCATAGTTCTCACCAACACATAGGTGTAATCATTCATTAATCTTAAATTTTTAACTATCAAGTTTATATTTAAAATTTAAATTTAAGGAAATTGAAAACAATATGTATGTTTCAGGTTTTATTTTTGAGTGACCTCCATAATGGAGCTTCTTACTATAGATAAAGGATATTTTACACACTAATGTATATCTTTTTATTTTACTCTAGTAATTATATTACTATATTAAAGGGGATAAATTGTAGATACTATAATTTGGTATTAATTACTTGATAATGAAAAGCTTGACATACATTTACCACAAATGAATTATACACATAAATATGGTAGTAACCCACTATTTTGTCACACATACATGCTACATTATGAGTTTGACCCTCTCCTATTATATTAAAACAACTACAAAAACCTTAAAATATATACCAAACTAACTTATTATCTCATATAAACATTCCTATAACTTTAGTTCAACCCTCATCTACACAGATCACTAATGTTAGTTTGGGTTAGTATAGCCAATAAATATTGACATGCATCTATCGATAGTGATCCTCTCCCAACAATGACTACTTTTTAAAATCAAATATTTCATCAGGGTTTGTCCATATTCATAATGTGTTGGTGGGATGAAATATTACATAATTGGACTCATATATACGAATCAAGGTCTCACTTGATATGGGACTTGATACTTATCTAGTACACATCTATACACTATTGCATATTGAGTAAAACTACCATATTCTTCCCATTTGAAAAACTACCACTATGAGAAACCCACAACCAGGTCTTAAGCATACCAAATAAAATGTGAATCATTATTTACATTAATATACTAAAGGATAATAATTCTATAATCACACTAAGTAGGATAAATATGTGTGGCTTGATTTACCTCCTTTGAGTATTGGGTACATAGGTAGTGGTCAATATCAAGGGGGTGATTAGGGTAAGCTCAACCCATTTCACTTTTTTGATTTTTTTAGTTTTATATTAATCACAACCACACCTAGGTTTTCAAGGTGAATTAGGCTAATTTTTAGAGTGGTACACACCATCAAGGTTTAATGTCACACATATAGATATTTCAAAGATAAGTGAAGGTAAATTTATGGTCACAAACTTTCTTTTCCACACATGTCACTATTGACCACTACATATTAGTATCAAAAATTGATACTGACCAAATAGATGAAACTAACCCTATGTAGATAGAAACACATTTCCAAATATAGACAAATCATAGGTCTACTTAAGTCTATTTTCTACTATCAGAATATGGTCAAATTAAGACATTTAGTTAGAAAAGTGAATTGCTTATCCATTTGTTATAATTATATTTATCATATTCCATTTATCAAATCATTGAAATCTTATTAAAGATTATACATTAACATTTAGGTTTAAATTTCACATTTAGTAATCTAAATTCACATAATAGTTTCTATTATATTAGGGCTTATAAAACCAAATCAGGGTAAGTAATTAGTTTATATTAGGACATACAATATTTTGTTATCTAAGATGCACTTTTAATTATGAATAAATGGACATTTATTTACACATTATTATCTACAATTTATTTATAATGACTTATGGAGCATCACCTAGATGCAATAAGTGTTGAGTGAAACATTCAAACTCATGAGAGATGGGTTCTTGTGAACCACTACTCATGAAAAATGGATCAACTTATGTTGAATCAAAACTATAGAGTTGAATCTCAAAATCATATCACATAATGTTTTTATAATGTATGATAAATAATATCTTTAGTGGCTATGCTTAAAATAGTTTTTTCCTATTTTGAACTCATATCCCTAATAGATATGACTTCCTTACTATCTTGGACCTATTTATTTATATAAATAATAATTTGATGCATATAGGAAAAGGTTGAACCAATTAGTGCATTCTATAATCCATAATATTATATTATTTTATATTCCTCATGTGAGGAGGGCCATTGACCCTCCTCCACATGTGATCTTCCTTTATATATTCATAGTCATTCTTGCTTGACATATACATGTTTATTGTTTTATAGTTTTTAAGCATGTACATTCAATCATGGTTGAGAGAATTGATATTTTTTATTCATATATCCTAGAAGATAAAAAATATCCATACACCATGGCCCATCCAATATTATAACATGGTATCAAAGATTTCATAAGCTTTACTTTGTTGTAATGATGAATCCATCTCTAGAAATCATCTCCTATTCATGGGTTTTACAAAATTATATCATACAGCCTTTGCTAGTTTTGACACTTTAGGTTTTCCTTCAATAATTTTCAAGCATCCATTGCATCTAGAACATATAATAAATTTTGTTTTGTCTCTTATTTCATAAAAATGAAGCTAAAATGCATAATTAATGGAGATCCAAAATTTTCATTTTTGAATGAATTTTTTTTAATGCATTGTCATTCCCTATAGTTTTACATGATACATATTGGAACATTAGTATAAACTATATAATAGTATGCCATACACATGCACTTTCATGACACTTACTTTATAGATTCTTGAGTACACATTCATACAAACTTGAGTGCATATGCATGGTCATACGTACACAATTAATAGGAACATAAATTATATATTTTTACATATTCATACATGTGAAATACAGTTTCTCAAATTCAACATATAGATGCATAATATTATATATCAATTGGTACTTATTCAAGGGGCATGATATTGGTTCATGCACATATACAAAATTTTAGATTCATAGGGCAAGATGTAATTTGATTCATATACATCCTATGACAATTTACAATTGGCATAATTATAAAATGGAATGATACCAATTCATGCACATTTACACATTTTATAGTGAGCATTATTACTATTTTTATTTGAAAATAGTTTTTCAATCTATGCAAAGTTGTGAGAAAACTTGAATCTAAAAATATATTTAGAGGTGATGATTCATTATTTTATGAGTAACATACATTGATGTTAAATAATGCTCAATGTCCATACACTACTTATAGTGAACCCATTTTATTGTTCCCATTCTTTATCAGATCTAAGTAATCATTTATGTTAGTACATTTCAAACTTCTCCCCACATATATAAGGCTGGGGCATGTTGTATTCCCAACCTAATCAATTGAATAGTTATTAAAAAAATGGGTTTTGGTCACCCTTAATTTATCCATGGTTCAAAAAGAGGAATAAATCTCCAAGTGATTTAATGGAAATCACATATTTCATAATGCTTTAACAAGGAAGCATCATCTCCAACAAGATGTAAGAGAATCATAGTTTTCACCAAAACATAGGTGTAATCATTCATTACTCTTAAATTTTTAACTATCAAGTTTATATTTAAAATTTAAATTTAAGGAAATTGAAAACAATATGTATGTTTTAGGTTTTATTTTTGAGTGACCTCCATAATGGAGCTTCCAACTATAGATAAAGGATATTTTACACACTAATGTATATCTTTTTATTTTACTCTAGTAATTATATTACTATATTAAAGGGGATAAATTGTAGATACTAGAATTTGGTATTAATTACTTGATAATGAAAAGCTTGACATACATTTACCACAAATGAATTATACACATAAATATGGTAGTAACCCACTATTTTGTCACACATACATGCTACATTATGAGTTTGACCCTCTCCTATTATATTAAAACAACTACAAAAACCTTAAAATATATACCAAACTAACTTATTATCTCATATAAACATTCCTATAACTTTAGTTCAACCCTCATCTACACAGATCACTAATGTTAGTTTGGGTTAGTATATCCAATAAATATTGATATGCATCTATTGATAGTGATCCTCTCCCAACAATGACTACTTTTTAAAATCAAATATTTAATTAGGTTTGTCCATATTCATAATGTGTTGGTGGGATGAAATATTACATAATTGGACTCATATATACAAATCAAGGTCTCACTTGATATGGGACTTGATACTTATCTAGTACACATCTATACACTATTGCATATTGAGTAAAACTACCATATTCTTCCCATTTGAAAAACTACCACTATGAGAAACCCACAACCAGGTCTTAAGCATACCAAATAAAATGTGAATCATTATTTACATTAATATACTAAAGGATAACAATTGTATAATCACACTAAGTAGGATAACTATGTGTGGCTTGATTTACCTCCTTTGAGTATTGGGTACATAGGTAGTGGTCAATATCAAGGGGGTGATTAGGGTAAGCTCAACCCATTGCACTTTTTTGATTTTTTTAGTTTTATATTCATCACAACCACACCTAGGTTTTCAAGGTGAATTAGGCTACTTTTTAGAGTTGTACACACCATCAAGGTTTAACATCACACATATAGATATTTCAAAGATAAGTGAAGGTAAATTTATGGTCACAAACTTTCTTTTCCACACATGTCACTATTGACCACTACATATTAGTATCAAAAATTGATAATGACCAAATAGATGAAACTAACCCTATGTAGATAGAAACACATTTCCAAATATAGACAAATCATAGGTCTACTTAAGTCTATTTTCTACTATCAGAATATGGTCACATTAAGACATTTAGTTAGAAAAGTGAATTGCTTATCCATTTGTTATAATTATATTTATCATATTCCATTTATCAAATCATTGAAATCTTATTAAAGATTATACATTCACATTTAGGTTTAAATTTCACATTTAGTAATATGAATTCACATAATAGTTTCTATTCTATTAGGGCTTATAAAACCAAATCAGGGTAAGTAATTAGTTTATATTAGGACATACAATATTTTGTTATCTAAGATGCACTTTTAATTATGAATAAATGGACATTTATTTACACATTATTATCTATAATTTATTTATAATGACTTATGGAGCATCACCTAGATGCAATGAGTGTTGAGTGAAACATTCAAACTCATGAGAGATGGGTTCTTGTGAACCACTACTCATGAAAAATGGATCAACTTATGTTGAATCAAAAGTATAGAGTTGAATCTCAAAATCATATCACATAATGTTTTTATAAATTATGATAAATAATATCTTTAGTGGCTATGCTTAAAATAGTTTTTTCCTATTTTGAACTCATATCCCTAATAGATATGGCTTCCTTACTATCTTGGACCTCTTTATTTATCTAAATAATAATTTGATGCATATAGGAAAAGGTTGATCCAATTAGTCCATTCTATAATCCATAATATTATATTATTTTATATTCCTCATGTGAGGAGGGCCATTGACCCTCCTCCACATGTGATCTTCCTTTATATATTCATAGTCATTCTTGCTTGACATATACATGTTTATTGTTTTATAGTTTACAAGCATGTACATTCAATCATGGTTGAGAGAATTGAGATTTTTTATTCATATATCCTAGAAGCTAAACAATATCCATACACCATGGCCCATCCAATATTATAACATGGTATCAAAGATTTCATAAGCTTTACTTTGTTGTAATGATGACTCCATCTCTAGAAATCATCTCCTATTCATGGGTTTTAAATCAAAATTATATCATACAACCTTTGCTAGTTTTGACACTTTAGGTTCTCCTTCAATAATTTTCAAGCATCCATTGCATCTAGAACATATAATAAATTTTGTTTTGTCTCTTATTTCATAAAAATGAATCTAAAATGCATAATTAATGGAGGTCCAAAATTTTCATTTTTGAATGAATTTTTTTTAATGCATTGTCATTCCCTATAATTTTACATGATACACATTGGAACATTAGTATAAACTATATAATAGTATGACATACACATGCACTTTAATGACACTTACTTTATAGATTCTTGAGTACAAATTCATAAAAACATGAGTGCATATGCATGGTAATATGTCCACAATTTATAGGAACATAAATTATATATTTTTGCATATTCATATATTTGAAATACAGATTCTCAAATTCAACATATAGATGCATAATATTATATATCAACTGGTACTTATTCAAGGGGCATGATATTGGTTCATGCACATATAAAATTTTTAGATTCATAGGCAAAGATGTAATTTGATTCATATACATACTATGACAATTTACAATTGGCATAATTATAAAATGGAATGATACCAATTCATGCACATTTACACATTTTATAGTGAGCATTATTACTATTTTTATTTGAAAATAGTTTTTCAATCTATGCAAAGTTGTGAGCAAACTTGAATCTAAAAATATATTTAGAGGTGATGATTCATTATTTTTTGAGAAACGCACATTGATGTTAAATAATGCTCAATGTCCATACACTTCTTATGGTGAACCCATTTTATTGTTCCCATTCTTTATCAGCTCTAAGTAATCATTTAGGTTAGTACATTTCAAACTTCTCCCCACATATATAAGGCTAGGGCATGTTGTATTCCCAACCTAATCAATTGAATAGTTATTAAAAAAATGGGTTTTGGTCACCCTTAATTTATCCATGGTTCAAAAAGAGGAATAAATCTCCAAGTGATTTAATGGAAATCACATATTTATAATGCTTTAACAAGGAATCATCATCTCCAACAAGATGCAAGAGAATCATAGTTTTCACCAAAACATAGGTGTAATCATTCATTACTCTTAAATTTTTAACTATCAAGTTTATATTTAAAATTTAAATTTAAGGAAATTGAAAACAATATGTATGTTTTAGGTTTTATTTTTGAGTGACCTCCATAATGGAGCTTCCTACTATAGATAAAGGATATTTTACACACTAATGTATATCTTTTTATTTTACTCTAGTAATTATATTACTATATTAAAGGGGATAAATTGTAGATACTAAAATTTGGTATTAATTACTTGATAATGAAAAGCTTGACATACATTTACCACAAATGAATTATACACATAAATATGGTAGTAACCCACTATTCTGTCACACATACATGCTACATTATGAGTTTGACCCTCTCCTATTATATTAAAACAACTACAAAAACCTTAAAATATAAACCAAACTAACTTATTATCTCATATAAAAATTCCTATAACTTTAGTTCAACCCTCATCTACACAGATCACTAATGTTAGTTTGGGTTAGTATATCCAATAAATATTGATATGCATCTATTGATAGTGATCCTCTCCCAACAATGACTACTTTTTAAAATAAAATATTTAATTAGGGTTTTTTCCATATTCATAATGCGTTGGTGGGATGAAAGATTACATAATTGGACTCATATATATAAATCAACGTCTCACTTGATATGGGACTTGATACTTATCTAGTACACATCTATACACTATTGCATATTGAGTAAAACTACCATATTCTTCCCATTTGAAAAACTACCACTATGAGAACCCATAACCAGGTCTTTTGAATACCAAATAAAATGTGAATCATTATTTATATTAATATACTAAAGGATAACAATTGTATAATCACACTAATTAGGATAACTATGTGTGGCTTGATTTACCTCCTTTGAGTATTGGGTACATAAGTAGTGGTCAATATCAAGGGGGTGATTAGGGTAAGCTCAACCCATTACACTTTTTTGATTTTTTTAGTTTTATATTCATCACAACTACACCTAGGTTTTCAAGGTGAATTAGGTTACTTTTTAGAGTTGTACACACCAACAAGGTTTAACATCACACATATAGATATTTCAAAGATAAGTGAAGGTAAATTTATGGTCACAAACTTTCTTTTCCACACATGTCACTATTGACCACTACATATTAGTATCAAAATTTGATAATGACCAAATATGATGAAACTAACCCTATGTAGATAGAAACACATTTCCAAATATAGACAAATCATAGGTCTACTTAAGTCTATTTTCTAATATTAGAATATAGTCACATTAAGACATTTAGTTATAAAAGTGAATTGCTTATCCATTTGTTATACTTATATTTATCATATTCCATTTATCAAATCATTGAAATCATATTAATGATTATACATTCACATTTAGGCTTAAGTTTCACATTTAGTAATCTGAATTCACACAATAGTTTATATTCTATTAGGGCTTATAAAACCAAATCAGGGTAAGTAATTAGTTTATATTAGGACATACAATATTTTTTTAATCTAAGATGAACTTTTAATTATGAACAAATGGACATTTATTTACACATTATTATCTATAATTTATTTATAATGACTTATGGAGCATCACCTAGATGAAATGAGTGTTGAGTGAAACATTCAAACTCATGAGAGATGGGTTCTTGTGAACCACTACTCATGAAAAATGGATCAACTTATGTTGAATCAAAACTATAGAGTTGAATCTCAAAATCATATCACATAATGTTTTTATAATGTATGATAAATAATATCTTTAGTGGCTATGCTTAAAATAGTTTTTTCCTATTTTGAACTCATATCCCTAATAGATATGGCTTCCTTACTATCTTGGACCTCCTTATTTATCTAAATAATAATTTGATGCATATAGGAAAAGGTTGATCCAATTAGTCCATTCTATAATCCATAATATTATATTATTTTATATTCCTCATGTGAGGAGGGCCATTGACCCTCCTCCACATGTGAGCTTCCTTTATATATTCATAGTCATTCTTGCTTGGCATATACATGTTTATTGTTTTATAGTTTACAATCATGTACATTCAATCATGGTTGAAAGAATTGATATTTTTTATTCATATATCCTAGAAGCTAAACAATATCCATACACCATGGCCCATCCAATATTATAACATGGTATCAAAGATTTCATAAGCTTCCCTTTGTTGTAATGATGACTCCATCTCTAGAAATCATCTCATATTCATGGGTTTTAAATCAAAATTATATCATACAACTTTTGCTAGTTTTGACACTTTAGGTTCTCCTTCAATATTTTTCAAGCATCCATTGCATCTAGAACATATAATAAATTTTGTTTTGTCTCTTTTTTCATAAATATGAAGCTAAAATTCATAATTAATGGAGGTCCAAAATTGTCATTTTTGAATGCAATTTTTTTAATGCGTTGTCGTTCCCTATAGTTTTAATAAAAGGAATGTAAAAATCAAAAGGATGGGGTGTAATTTTATTTTTTACATTGTTTTGGTTTTTTATTCAATATTTTATACTATGAATGGCTTTGTAACATAGTTATAGGAAAAAAATGTGTTTTTTTTTCAGAACTTAAATATTTTTGGTCATAGACTTTAGTAAAATTAAGTCTTCTTCCTAAGAGACCTTTTGATACTCTTTTTTAGTCACAACTAGTTATAAATTCTTTAGAACTCATTGCCCACACAAGTTGCTCCATAAGATCGTTAGGGTTTTTTCGTTACAATTAAGTAATAATGGTTTTTTCTGGATCCACTCAATTTTCTAAATTTTTCTCTGCTATTTTTTTACACCACTTGGATTGTTTTGATTTTTTTATAAAAAAATTCACATGCCACCTAGACAATTATGTGGAAATCAATGACAAAATATTTTTTCACTTGGGAGTTATGTGCAAGGTACTGTCCACTAACTATATTTGAAATCCCAAATTTTTGTTTGAAGATAACATCCACTAACCATTTTTAGTGGCCCTAGTTTTGAATCTAGATGATGTTAACCTTTTTTAGCATCTTTGGTTTTGAATCTATGGATTTTTAAATTTATTTTAAAATCTCATGATATAATTTTAAAAAATCATATATTTTTCCCAAGATTTTTTTCTTGCACCTAGTGTTTTGGCATTTTTTTGAAGCTAGAAATTGCCAATTCTCAAAATTCCCCATTTTAGGAGTCATTATTTAACAAACCACAATTTTTGTATTCTACACATTTTTGCAATGATTTTTAATTTTTTTTAATGTTATTTATATCATTTCATTTTGTTTTATAAAATGGATATTGGGGTTTAAACTATCTTTTAACAACTCTAAAGAAAACCCCTTTTTCAAATCATTCTTTAAAAGTTCATAAATTTTACATTTGAATTGTTTTGCGACTTTATTTGAAAGTGCATATTTTTTATGCTCTTCACATTGATGCAAATTTGTTTATAAGATACCCTATTTATAAATCTAGTATTGGCCAAATCTCCTACATTTTATTTTAATTTTTTTTTAGTCTTTGGTTTTTTTAATATTTTCAGAGAAGAATACAATGGTGTAGTTTTCCTGGTTTTATGTTGTATAAATTAGTTCAAACTTTTTTATTTTATTTTAGTATTTGTAAGGCTTAGCCAATAATTTATTTTGTACCTCATATGTGTGTACACATGACACATTAGTTTTATAGGACACTTATTGAGAATGTTTATAATTGAGTAAGTTAGTTTATACTTGAAAACTTGGTATCTTATTTAGTAGTATTGATGAGATGGATCATTTTGTGCATTTTTTCATCATATATTATATACTATTTATATTTTTTTATCATGTAATTTTAAATTTTATGACAACACGGGCTCTCACAGGCAATTAGAGGTGTTTTCATGATAGGGAATTTTTTTTATAGAATGGGACATCGACTCCATAGCCCAATAGACAAGGATTGGGTCAAATAATTAAATTTACCTATATTTTAAGCTTCCAAATTGTATGTTGAAGATATATCAATAATTTTTCTTTTGGTATAATAAGGTTATTGTCATCATGGAAATAAAACCAAGAAAGAGAGATAGAATCAAGGATACAACTTATAGTATAAGTACTTCAAAACTATTCTTGCATTATGGGATCGAGTGATATTTTGAGGGTCAAAGAGAATATATGATTTTATAACTCTATTGAATCTTCATATTTTGCATTTGGATAAAAAAAGTCCATGAGGAATCATATAAGGTATGTTGTGCATTTGTTATACTAGTTTTTGATTGTAAATGATTAATACAAGTCAAAGTTATTCAATTTTTTAATTTCCCAAACTCAAATAGTCTTACTAAAGGTATTTATAGTCAAAATTAAACTCTTGATCAAATTACAAATTTAAAATTGATAAAATTCAAAAATTTGCTATGTCCTTATCTTATCGAATTTGGAATCCTACCAAACAAGTATTGGAATTTTGACAAGTGCTTTGTAAAATGCCAAAATCTGACGTATGTATGAACACATCAAAACCTAATAACATTATAAACAAATCAACATATTCCTATAGCTGATAAAATACTTATCAGATATCAACACCTTGATAAACACCTTGTTAGACTCTAACACTATGGCAAGTAAAAAATGCAAAAATAGGGTGTAATTCCCCTTGAGACATAAATTTTTCATACAAAATATATATTGGTTCTTATTAAATGCATTGGAAATATAACTTGATGAAGAACATTTTATTATAAATAACCATAGTATAAAATCTTCATCTTTAAATTATAAAATCAATAGAAAGAATCACAGTTATAAAAGCAAGGTAAAATTCTAGATGTGTCCAAACAAGGCTTAATCTCCTCCACACCATATATTTCACATATGAACTCCATTTTGGGTCTCATTAAATGAATTGGAAAGATAATTTGATGAAGAAAATTTTATACTAAATAACCATGATACAGTAAATTCATATTAAACTTAAAAAATGAAGGGGGGAGAATCACATTTTCAAAAACAGGGCAAAGTTATTAGTTTTTTAATTTGTGCAAAATTGTCAAGTCACTTTTGTATATTATGAAAATTGGTCATTGCACTTTTTCAAGTTGTGAAAAAACACCAATGCACTTTTTCAAGTTTTAAATCATGAAAATTAGTAATTTCAATTTTTAAAGTTTTGAAAATTGCTCAACACACTTTTTAGGTTTAAAGTCATGCAAAAATAGGAATGCACTTTTTTAAGTCATGCAAATTAGTCATTGCACTTTTATAAGTTGTGAAAATCGATCAAAACATTTTTTTAAGTTTTAAGCTATGTATATTTTTTAACATACTTTTTCAACCCTTTAAAAATGTAGAAAATATGGTTACGTAGCATAACCACCCATTATAAATTATAAATAAATGTTTAGGGCTCATTTGTAAGAGTTAACAAGTTCTTGTTCAAATTTGGTTCTATTTCGAGTTATGGTCTTGAATCTAGAGTTGAGTTATGTTGTCTTTTTGATAATATGATAATTTATAGTGAGATGTAAATTATTTTTTATGTATATCCCCTCAAAGGATTAATGTAGAAATGATTTGTAGGACTTTGTGCTGTGAGTTTTTCTAAATGATGATATGCATGAGTATGTCATTTCACTGTGATCCTTATTCTCTCATTTTGATAAAATGTTATTGTTAAATAGAAAATAAATGTGGAGTTTGTAATGTATAAATTTATATTGAATATGTATTAGTAATTATTGTTGTTTTGAATCTTTGGTGAGAATTATATTAGGAGTTTATACCTATTTTTATTGGGAAATCTAGGGTTGTTAAATATCATTATTTGAAAGTTTATCCAATGTCCATAGCATATGCACTACGTTATTATGTTCAAAATATGTATTTCCCATATAATTTATATGATAAAGTATTCTCATGTTACAAACTTAAGTTTTGGCTCATTCTAGTGAGTCTCTGAGTTTAACCACCTAGAGTCATCTTACAAAATTATTTTAACAGATTTTGTGTTTAACTAGCTAGAATAATTTATTTCTTCCTTTCTCCTTTAGTTTCTCATTTTATCCTTATTCCCTTCTTCCCTTAATTTTCTTTCTATATCCTTTCTATACTTCTTAGTTAAAGTTATGAAACACCCATAGAAAACATTTTTTTGTTGTAAATAGCTATGAATAGATCTTTCTCCACTTTCTTTTTTTGGTTTTAAATAATGGTAGCTCTACCCACTAATAGGAATCAAATTTTATCAAGTTATTGTCAAATAACAAAAGGAAATTACCCACATGCTATTAACTAAAATTGTACATTTATCCCCTGATAATTTTTTTAGCCAATAATTTTTTATGAATTTCTTGGGGATTCAGGTGCTTTATGCACATGATTTTTAGACACTTCATGGAACCTCCTATGGAATGTAGGTTGGTGACTTCATTGAGGAAAAATCCTTATTTCTTGCATATTTTTTTATCTAATAAATGGTGTTGGTTCAACCTAAACCCAATGCTACCTATATCCTATGGGGAAAATGCATGGGCCATTGGATTTGACTCAATATAATGAGTTGGAAATTGGCTCAAGGAAGAGAATTCTAAATTTTTATAGAGAAAATGGTCAAGATGTAGATAACTATATCTTATGCTTCATAATGTCCTATAATATCTTGGGAGTTATGCATGAATATGTCCTTGTTAATATTTTTGTTGAAACTCTCATTAAACCTAATTTTGAGTGGTTTTGAAACTTGGGGGATGGATGAATTATGAATTGGGACTCCTTGAATAACATGTTCCTAAATAGATTTAAATCAGTTGTGGACATGTGTGCATTATTTTTAGATTTATTTAAAATTTAGAATCAAGATGATGAAAAGATGAGAGATTTTATATCATAATTCAATAAATTATTGAGACTTATTCTTAAGGTGGATCAACCAAATCCTAATAATCAACTCTATGTATTCATTAGTTATCTATACCTAGAGATCAAATTCATCTTGATGAGGAACAAGGCAAATGTCTTAGAATTTATGCAACAAAAAGATATAAAAATTGATGATGATATAATTTTATCTAGAATTTTGAATAAATAAACTTCAAAACATGCTACAAATGTTATTGGTGATGAAGTAGTGGAACATGATATAATAAACAGCCTTCAACATTCAAAAAAGAGATTTTAAATGAAAATTCCTAATCAAACATGTTGAAACTCTAACATAGAAAATTAAAAACTAATTCTTATCACATATGATTATTTCATATCATAATTGTAGAAAAAGGTGAACATTTGGAAGAACTAATGAATGATCAGGGAAAAGATGAAAATTTGACTTCTTGCTTGGTGAAAAATAGAAAGATTTGGTTGTTTTACAAGATTTATCAAACCTCACAGTCTTGAGAAAAAATGAGTTATTTAAAGAACAACTAATTAAACCAAAAACATAAAGGATTAATAATTCAAAGTGTGATTTTATACATTTTGAAAGAGAAGATAATATGGAACTAGTTTTAGGCAAAGTAAAAGATCCCTCTTATATCAGAATGGAAGACTCAGTGGTTAAATGTGAATATTATTGTATCAATTCATTTCCATGTCCCCTTTTATAATATTTATTTGAATAATATAAATCCAATGCAATCATGCCTACATAGATTCAAAATTATAACCATGCCAGGGTTAAAACAAAAGAAGATGTTAACATGGAGCAAAATGAATGGTGCCTGATTTTCATTTTAAATGAAATGGAAACTATCAAGGTAGAAGGAATTGACAAAGATGATGATGATGATGACTCATTAAATGATGAATTCATTATTCCATGGGAAGTAATTTATAAAATAATATCAACACTCTATTCATTTCAGAAGATAATCATTTATGGTTTCAAGTCAAGAACAAATATGTGACAATTCTCTCTAATTGAAATCTTGTATTTGGCACACATGCATCTAAAGTCATTCAAAAATATATTGAATATTTTTATTATTTCTCAATAATACTCAAATAATATTGGAAATTTCACAATGATTTTATTCCAAAACCTGAAGACACCTTTGATCTATCTATTCATGACTATCTTAGTATGCATGGTAATTGTATGTTCATTCTCTTCCAAACTAATTGGACATCATGATGGAACATTTTAAATCTTCATAATTCAAACCCATTATTATAAAATGGTAATTATTTATCCTAGATAGTGAATGGTTTTATATAGTCTTTTCATTTTCCTCTATTCCTTATAAATAATTATGTTTTCCTTATTTTGGATTGTTTCCTTTTCCTAATTATATTTTGGTGTGTGTGTTATTTTAAATAAATACAACATCATGTATATTTTTATTTCCTTCACTCCATTCATTTCAGAAGATAATCATATTATGGTTTCAAGTCAAGAACAAATATGTGACATAATTCTCTCTAATTGAAATCTTGTATTTGGCACACATGCATCTAAAGTCATTCAAAAATATATTGAATATGTTTATTATTTCTCAATAATACTCCAATAATATTGGAAATTTCACAATGATTTTATTCCAAAACCTGAAGACACCTTTGATCTATCTATTCATGACTATCTTAGTATGCATGGTAATTGTATGTTCATTCTCTTCCAAACTAATTGGCCATCATCATGGAACATTTTAAATTCTCATAATTCAAACCCATTATTATAAAATGGTAATTATTTATCCTAGATAGTGAATGGTTTCATGTAGTCTTTTCATTTTCCTCTATTCCTTATAAATAATTATTCTTTCCTTATTTCAGATTTTTTCCTTTTCCTAATTATATTTTGGTGTGTGTGTTATTTTCAATAAATACAACATCATGTGTATTTTTCTTTCCTTTCCATGTATTGGTTATTTTCATACACATTATTTTAGTTGTGTTCCCATCCTTAAAAATCTTATTGGATGATCATATCATTTTCATAAAGATGTTTTAAACAACCTTTGCTTCAAAATTAATGAAAAGATGATATTCTCAAGGGATGTATGACCATGCTTAAAATATTTAGTTATTACATATGTATTAGTTTAAATACCTATATTTAATCCAAATTATTTAGATATATATGATCCCATGCTAATTCTACAATGATTTTTTTTTAATTTTTAGAATAACATGTAGAGTAGAGCCTTTGAAACATTTTAGTTAAATAAATCACTAGGATAAACATTTGACAATGTATCATGAAAATGGTAAACTGGATGTTTATTTATCAAGAAATATAATAGATAGATTTTTCATGGGTCTCTTCAAGTGAATAGGTGGTAAATATACAAATTATTAAAATAAGGGATTTGTCCCAATAATGCATGTTCATTTCTCATACGATTTAGATAGGTGGATTTAGATAGGTGAACTAGATGTCAATTGGTTGGATCAAGACATGTAAATTTTTAGAATAGGGTATCTAGATTGATAGTGTGTGTGCATCTCTCATGTAATTGAAATATGTGACCTGGATGTCAGTTGTCTAGATTGGGATATGAAAATGTGAGATATAAAGAAGTTTTCAATAATATAGAAATGAAGAAACAACCATCTGAGATTTTGGATTTGTTCTGAATTAAATTTATAAATATGGTCCTACAGTCAGAGCTAGTTATTGTCATGAAATTTTAAATTTTAGGATAACACCCCCAATTGCGCTCTCATAGATAATTAGAGGTGTTTTCATGACAAGGATGGTAAAAAAAATTCAGAATGGGACATTGAATCAGTAACCCAATGGATAAAGCTTGGGTCAAATAATGAAATATGCCTATCCTTCAAGCTTCCAAATGGTGTGTTGAAGATATTTCAACAAATTCTCTTTTGGTATAACAATATTCTTGTCATCATGGAAATCATGTCAAAAAAGGGAGGTATAATCAGGGATAAAACTTATAGTATAAGGACTTGAAGACTATTCTTATATTATGGGATTAGATGATATTTTGAGGGTCAAAGAGAATAAAAGATTATATATATATATATATATATATATATATATATATATATAATCTTTTATTCTCTTTGACCCTCAAAATATCATCTAATCCCATATATATATATATATATATATATATATATATATATATATATATATATATATATATATATATATATATATATATATATATATAATCGTCTATTCTCTTTGAACCTCAAAATATCATCTAATCCCATAATATAAGAATAGTCTTCAAGTCCTTATACATACATACATATATATATATACACACACACATACACACACACACACACACACACACACACACACACACACACACACACATATATATATATATGTGTATGTATATGTATATATGTATATATATGTATTTATGTATATATATATATATATATGTATATATATATGTATGTATATATATATGTATGTATATGTATATGTATATATATATATATATATATATATATGTATACATATATATATATATATATATGTATATATATATATATATGTATGTATGTATATATACATGTATATATATTTATACATACATATATATATATATATAATCATATATATATATATATGTATATATATATATATATATATATATATATATATATATATATATATATATATACATACATATATACATACATATATATATATATATATACATACATATATGCATACATATATATATATACATATACATATATATATATATATATATATGTATATGCATATATATGTATATATATGTATGTATATATATATATATATACATATATATATATACATACATACATATATATATATATATACATATACATACACATACTAATATATATATATATATGTGTGTGTATATACATAAATATGTATATATATGTATATATATATATATGTATAATTATTCATCTTTCAAAATTGGATAAAAAATAAACCCATGAGGAATCATATAAGCTATATTATGCATTTTTTATCCCATTTCTTGATGGTAAAGAATCAAGAAAAGTCAAAGTTGGTTAAAGTTGTTATTCCCACAGTCAAATTGTCTTACTCAAGGTATTCATAGTAAAAAGTTAAATCTTGATCAAATTCTCAAGTTAAATTGATAAAATTTAAAAATTGGCTAATTCATTATCTTATCAAACTTTAGAAGCCTGCCAAACAAGGATCAAAATTCTGACAAGTGCCTGGTAGACATCAGAATCTAACGTGTGTATGAACACATGTCAAAACCTAATCAAATGATAAATAGATAATTATATCCTAATAATAACTAAATATCCTATCGAACTCTGACACTTTTACAAACACCTTATGAGACTCTAACACTTATTCTTACACATCTTAGAATATGACACCCTAATAAGTAGAAAATGCAAAAAACAAGGTCTAATCTCCCTTAGGACATAAATTTTGCATAAAAAATATGTTTTAGATATCATTCAATGTGCTAGAAAGATAATTTTATGAATAAAATTTTATTATAAATAACCATGATACAAAAACTTCATATTTAACTTAAAAAATCAAGGGGAGAATCATAGTTACAAAAGCAAGGCAAAATTCTAGATGTGTCTAAGCAGGGTATAATCTCTCTCTTACCATATATTTCACATCCAAAATCCATTTTGTCTATCATTAAATGCATTGGGATGATAATTTGATGAATAAAATTTTATCCTAAAGAACCATGGTACAAATAATTCATATTGAACTTCATAAATCAAGGGGGAGAATCATAGTTGCAAAAATAGGGTAGAGTTCATAATTTTCAAGTTAAGCAAAATTATCAAGTCAATTTTTAAAGTTGTGAAAATTGGACATTGCACTTTTTAAACTTGTGAAAAAACACCACACACTTTTCAAGGTTTAAAGTCATTCAAATTAGTCACTGTAGTTTTACAACTTGTACAAATTGATTAATGCACTTTTACAAGTTTCAAGTCGTGTAAAAACACTAACACATTTTTATAAGTCATGCAAATTAGTCATTACACTTTTTTAAGTTGTGAAAATTGATCAACTCATTTTTTCAAGTTTTAAGCTGTGTATATTTACCAATACATATTTTTAAACCCCTAAAAATGTAGAAAAGGTGGTTACACAACACAACCACACATTGTAACTTATAAATAGATGTTTAAGGATCATTTGTAAGCTTTATCAAGTTTTGGTTCAAATTCTAGTTCTTTTTCAAGTTTTGGTCTTGTTTTTAGAGTTGAATTATGTTGATTTTTTGATAATATGAGAATTTATAATGAGATGGAAATGAATCTGTATGTATATCCCCTCAAAATATCAATAAAAAAATGATTTACAAGACTTTGTGCCATGAGTTTTTATGAATGATGATATGCATGAATATCTCAATTCACTTTTATTTTTGTTCTTTCATTTTGAAAAAATGGCATTGTTAAATAGACAATGAATGCATAGTTTTTAATGTAGATAGTTATATTAAATTTGCATTAGGAATTATTATCTGTGAAACTTTTGGGAATTATAATAATATTTTATACCTATTTTTATTGAGAACTATAGGGTTGTTAATTACCCTTCTTTGAAATTTTATCCAATCTCCCTAGTGTATTTACTTTGTTCTTATGTCCATAATATGTCTTACTCATCTAATTTCTAAAATAAAGGCTTCTCATGTTACAAATTTAAATGTTGGGCCATTCTAGCGAATCTCTAAATTTAGCTACCTAGACTCATCCTTATTTCCCAAAGTTATTTTAGTATATTCTATGTGTAACTGGATAGAATTATCCACTTCTTCCTTTCTCATATCCCCCTTCTCATTCCTCCATTCATTTCCTTTTCTATCTCCTTTCTATATTTTTTGGTTAAAAGTATGAAACCCCCATAAAAACATTTTTGTTTTAAATAACTGTGAATAGATCTTTCCCCACTTTCTCTTTTTAGTTTTCAATAAAGGTAGCTTTGCTAATAATAGGAGAGTGATTTTTTTTCAATGTTGTTGACTAACAAAAGGACTGTATCCACACATGATTAACTGAAAGTCCACATTTGTCCCCTTGACAATTTTTTTAGCCAACATATACTAAAGTGTGTCATTTATTTTTGTCACCTTATATTATTAGATAAATCCTCATAATCAAAACCATTTTTTTGTCAAAGGTTTTACCCACTTGCTTACTTTTCCTAAATTTATCTTAAGAGGGTGTTAATGTTATACATGAGCATGCCAATTTACTTCTTGATAACTTGCCAACATTTGTCTTTGACTAAGACTAATTAGACGATTGTAGATTCATTCATCCTCTCTATTTACATAATACATGTTAAGGGGGGATGTTAATGTATATTAGGTAATACACTATTATATTATCTAATATGCACTTGTGATTATATTGTTTCTCGATAAATCACACCTTATGTGCATATTATTATCCATTTTTTTACAATTTATTAAAAATAAGACTATATTTAGTAATTATACACAAAATAGTGTTTATCTATTTTTAGCTAACATTCCTAATAGATGAATATTCCTTCGTATATTAATCTTCCTTATCTATATAAGAAAATGGAGTATATAGTTGAAATTTGATCCATTTGATTCATTATGAAATCCATAGTATTCTATGGTAATGTATTCATCATGTGAGGATGGCCACTAACACTCCTCCATATGTGAGATTTATTGTTATATTGGTATTAATTATACCCTTACATATATGTGTTTATTACTTTACTAGTTTATAGATATGTACATGCAATAATGGGTGGGTGTGAAATTCTTGAGGTTTCTTATTCATAGATTCTATTTTTTGTATTAGATAAAAGAGCATAATTAACTTTTTTTCCTTTGTATTGAAGTATAAACCTTAAAAAAATGAAACAATAATTTTATTTGAAGCATATTTTAATAGTCCAAATTTAAGTTGTGTTAGAAAAAATACCAAATTAATATTTCTTTATTTTATAGATAGTATGAGGATTAAAAGAGTGATTTGTAGGTTTATGTAAATGTTTTTATGAAAGGAAAATATTAGAGGATAATTCCCACATCTTTAACTTTGTGTTTTTCCATTTTTGAGTCTATTAGTATGATTTAAAGGAGTAGGAAATTTTGTATTTTGTCACAAAGACCAAGTATATTCAAATGTATGTCATATGAGTTGAACATGATTGTTGATGGTTTATGTTTAGTGTTTTATTGGAATATAATTGGTTAAATTATTTTAATTTTTTTAATTTAATTTATTAAAATATGAAAATAAGTGTTGATATTGACATATGAAATTGACATTAAATGTAATTTTTGATAGTGATTGTAATAGAATTTTTTGACAAGTTATAAGTTTAAAAAATCATTAAAATGAATCTATTTGAATGTATCAATCTTATATGTGGGCCAATATTAATTACCAAAGAGTAAGATTCATTTCTAATAAAATTATGTTTTTATGGTTGTAGACACTAAATTTAACATTTCATGCTAAAATAATACACTTGTGACCACTCCTTATGCACACTAAACCTAGTCTAAATTCTATGGTTTCATATTATTATTCTTCTACTTCTATGTGGTTGACATTCTATCTTTATACAACACTAATTTTGAATGCCCCTATTCCTTATTTTTGTACATAATAAAATATGGTTTATGTAGTACCTTAGTCTTGTATACTTGACAAGTACCTATCATGGTTGTACCTTTTAGTTGTAGACCTACCCATTATCAAAAGGCTTTTATTCACTATCTATGTGCCTAGTTGTTTATATTCTAGTATAAAAATTTTCTATTCTAATGATTATGTCTTATATACTATGTAAAGGTCTACAAACATGATTATTATCCTTTACTACTAGTTCCCTACTTATACCTACTTTTTGACTTCATGGACACTTGCATCCTAGATAGATGCATGTGTTGACACAAGTGTTCACTTCTCCTACAAAGTGTTTAGAACCCACAATTCATCTAATTTAAAAAATAAACATATCCTAAAGGTTATTCTAAGTGATTTAATGTGAAATATTTATTAAAAGTATTGGTATATATATAATATCAACCCTCATTCATTCTTCACATATAAATACAAATAAAAATCATAAGACATCATAACAATAAATAATCAATTAAGCATTCTTATGATAAAACCTACCCTATTCATCCACATTTATATATTAGTCATAGTAGAAATATTTAAATAGGTTTGAAGAATTCAAAGATCAGCTCATGAGTCATATTTTCCAAGTTACATGCTAAGTCATTACATGTCTTTGATTATCACAAATTTCATCCTTTTTCACAAAAAAACCAACATGTATGGGAGAACTACATAAGTATACATCCCTATTTAGATTATTTTATGTCTAGGTAGTTCCCATTGAAAGAGCGGTCCCTGGGGTAGCTCAACATTATGAGTAACTAACCTATTTTTACCATAATCACCCCAAGGGTGAAGAATTAAAATTTTATCATTTGAAAAAGATTAACAAATATGGACATAATCTAAAAAAATTAGAATAAAGGTGATAAAAAATCATAAGGATCTAGTTGTTCTCACCTATATTTATATAGTATTCTATATAAGACACTAATGTTAGAGTTAGAAACCCATGTCAAATTAACTGTGTAAATTTGAAATGTCTAAGGCCACATAGAGAATATTCCTACAATTTAATGAATTTTCATGGATCATATTCCAATCTAATTCTAACATGTTCTATATCAGACCTACATGTGCATAGTAAACTATTTATGTATCATTTTTTTTGAAGTAACTATAATAATATCAATAGCTAGGTTGGATGGTAGAACCTAATATTATTAAAATGTTCAGTTCTATAAAAGGGGGGTGTGTGTAGGAGGGGGGGGACCCACCCCCCCTCCCTCGCACTATGGTCTCCATGGGGGTTTGATGGGAATGTATTTTTTTGAAAAATAAATTGAAAAATATTGTAATTTTGTAGTAAATCTAGACCATTCACTATTAGGTCACAGATCTAATGGTAGAAATTATGTTGGTGCATTTTTTGCCTAATATGTAACCTTCCTTTGATATGAGGGCATTATAATCATCGTGACACACTATGAGTGAGAGAAGAGGAGATTATAGTGTATGTGTTGTAGGTTTTATCCCTTCATTTATTAGAGTGAATAAGTGAAGAACTAGCTAGTTTTGTGGATGTATCCCATTTTCGGTAAAACACATTAAACATTTCTCTCTTGTGTTGTGTTTTTTGCATTTTAATTCTATATTTATTTCATTAATATTGCTTTGCATTTTATATTCCTAATAATATATACTTTATTTTTCTATCAAACTTAATTCTATATATTTATAATACTATTTGTATGATATTTATATTAATCAACATTCTCATTAGGTTATTTCACCATGCTTGTGTAAAATCTAATGTAATACACATTTAACCCTATATAACCTCATTTATCAAAATTTAGGGTTAAACATTTGGTAAAACTAACCTTTGGTCTCCAAACCTAGATTGCCCTAGGGTTTTCTATTTTTATCTATTTTTTAATTTCTAAATTACAAATATTTTATATCATGTTTCCATTTAATTTAAAGTAATTAATCATGGACGCATATATCAATTATTTCCTTTTCCATTATGTCATAGTAACTCTTTTTTGTTGTGACCCATAAATTTCCAAACCAACAAAAAATATACATGAGAAATAACAAAATGGGAAAACATTAAAATTCCTTTAACAATTATTCTTTTAATGATATAAAACTTATGCAAAAATTTCCTATTGTGTCTAATCATATTGAGAAACCAATTAATACACATACCAAGATATCACTTTTGGACCTTGTGAAATAATCAATTAATTATAAGGATATATTATAAGAGGCATTTTATAAAACTTAGGTACCAAATGACATAAAATTGGATTATTTTAAATGTATTATGCAATATATAATCCACAATGTAAATCTTGTTACATTTGATTGCAAATATTTTTCCTTAAAAGATATCATTGATCAAGACTTGCCTTTATCGATGAAAATTATTGTTTAAAATAAAGGAAATTGAAAGTATTACATGCAACAAATATCAATGATGTATAATATTTAAAAACACTCCAATGATGTTATCAATAAATTTTTACTTTTTGAATTGTTACATAAGTCACCACCATATAAGGGTATTATTTCTAGAATTATTACATATGACAACTTTGTTAAGTAATGTAGAGACACCATATGTGGACTTTAAATTGAAATTTATCGAAAAGAATAAGCATAATATTTACATTTAAAAAAGGGTTTACCATTCCCACATATTAATATAAAAAAAATTATTATATCTATTCACATACATGTTCATTAAAAAATGATGCAAAGCTTATGACAAAAGCCAAAACACTAATTGATACAATATTACATAGAGCCTAATTAACTCATATTGTAAAATGCACCTAAAATAAAATTTACATTATTAAATTAGTCTTGAGTTTATTTATTTTAGAATATTATGGAGTGTTATTGTGTATCTCTCCCTCCCCCATAGAGATTGATATGAGGATACCTCTACCAAAAGTATATGATACTACTGCATATGGTGGTTATCACCAAGGCCATGGGAACTCTAAGAATATATGTTATACCTTGAGTCATAAAATACAAGATATTATTAATAACCAAAAACTTACATTTGATGATCCTTCCAAATATTCAAGTCTATAACATGGTGATCACTAGAATCAAAACAAACCTTTGCAAGATCATTCTAATAAATATCTAGAAGTAAAAATTGTGTTTGATACATATTGAAAACAAACACTTGAAGTTGAACAAATCAAAAACCATAAATTCTAACAATATGTAACAATCAAATTATTCATGGGTGGGTTTATTTTTTTTAGAACCATGCTACTCATACACAAAAAAATTACTTGATATATGTTTGTAACAACTTGGATTTGATGTAAAAGGCATACAACATAAATGAGGTTGGAAAGACTCTTTTGAAAAGATATTGATACCAATTGATTTAGGTCATATAATACTTTAAACAAGATTTTGGGTAATGTCACAAAGATATCAATGTTCACTCATAGTGGGAACCTTTTGGTTATACCCAATGGAGTCTAAAATTGATCAAAATTGACAAGGTATCTCCTTTTGCCATCAGGGAAAATGGATCCATACACCACATGATGGTAATAATTATTATAATTCACAAGTAAATCATGAGGAGGAACAATCCATGCACTATTTTCACCTATCTATCCATGATCCAAACAATGCAAATGATCGAACCTAAGTTTTCAAGTATTAAATATCCCTAAAAATACAAAAAAAATCATACATTCAAAAAAAAAAAACATTCAAATATACTAAATATTTTTACTAGTTGTATTATGTATCATACATGTATTGTTTATTCCATGTTATTATATATCACATAATCCATTTCCTACATACATATATGTTTCATTCTTCCTTTGAGTGTGATACAAGCCCCAAATACATGATATATGA
>JARHVA010004290.1:765000-767500 GCA_037957365.1 Torreya grandis | reverse complement strand
GGATTATATGGTTCATTATTCCTCCTTAACATAAACCTCAAAACTATCTTAGATCATATCTCACCTCTATTATTCACCATAAGCTTATAGTAAATCATGTGGTCCAAGTTGTTATCACTAGACAAGGTTGGGTGCCCCATCGGGTAAGGCAAGAGGAACATACTCAGTAAGCCCATCCTCATCCCAAACCAAATTCAATGAGACAATATAATTAATATAATATGAATGATATTGTTAATTAGTTAAGGAATACACTAGATAATATTTTTATGTTAGAATTTCTTCAGAAAGTTACAATTTTCAAAAATATTTTGTATCAAGCATTGAATTAGACACCTATGCCACGTGCCATATAACCTTATTATTTTGCATATGTTATGAACACTTTAAAATATTTTGATTATGTGATATATTTTTTAAATGATTATTTTCCTACTTAGTCTATTAGTGGTTAGAATCTCCCTTTAATTATCCAAGTTTAGATCAAGAATACAATAGTTAAAAGAGTTTTGATAGATAATGGTTGAGATTTGAATATTTAAAACCTTAAATTATTATATATAGTGGGTATTAATATGTATCCTCTTTAAAATAAATAAAATAATATCTATGGATTTGAAAATTTACCTAACCAAACTTTGGGTTCTATCACTTTGGATATCAAGGTAGGGCCCAAACTATTATCTACTTATTTTCAAATAATGCCCAATCATTTGCACTATAATTTTCTATTTGTTTGGCCATAGATACATACAATGGAAGTTTCACCTTATAATTTACATCAATATGTTAATTTTTTACATGACATATATTTATAAACATGCCATGTTGATAATCAACCATTCATATATTATAAAATTATGTAATTTACTATTGAGGATAAATCAGAGTTAGAATCACTTCAATCTACTATAGTATCACCATCATAGATAACACATATAAAAAATTCATAAATACTAGATGGGTGAGTCCATTAAAACTAATCTAAAAATGTAGTCTCTATATGTTTCAAAACAACAACAATCACCTAAAAAGGTAGACCAAGAAGAGGATGTAAATGAATTATGTTTATTAGTAAATTTAAAAGATCCAAATTTTACATATATACAAGATATTGATGATGATTTTGATGCTAGTTATGATGATGATACAAATGTAATAATAATGAGCATGGATGATTATTTATGTGGTTTGATTTTTACCCCAATTGGACTAGGTGAATATAGAGATGATTTAAAGGAAACAATTTAAAATAATGTAGATAAAGGCCAAATAGTGATTTCATATATTAATAAAGGAAATAATACTTATTTTAATAAAGATACTAAAAAAAATGCTATTTATTAGGTGTACCATATACTAACATATTTGTAAAATATATAATTACTAGAGAAAAAGAGGAACAATACATAGATCAATGCATTACACATATGAATTGGTTACCTTTATCAAAATAAAATATATAATGTTGAGTTCATGGACATAGAACTACTTATAGAATATAAGTTAACAATCCACAATATAGACCACATGTTATGTTAAGATGTTACTTGATAGAGAATTACTGGTTTTGACTATAGTAAGGTATATATTTACTAACATAATATATAATCAAGAGGGAATTTTTTTGGTCATTTTCACTTAATGACAGGGCATGATACTATTACATGTTTATCATTATAATAGAAAATTAAAAAATATAAGGATAAAGACATTATTTAGACTATACTTCCCACACTACCAACTACTATGGTTTAGAATAAGGGTCAAATACACAAAAATTAGAAGTATTCAAGAACCCTTTCACTATTTAAGTTTTTATTGACAATGGATACAAATAACATGTGCAAATAGATGAGGACACAAAGCCAAATGTATGTACACTTGCATTTTTTTATGACATAGATCTTGTTCAAGATAATTATAATAAGTTATGTATTACCAAGATTAAATAGGGCATATTATAGTAGAAATTATATATTGTCCTAAAGTCGTGGATACACTAATTTTTGTTATGTAAATAGGATATCAAATAAGTGTGAAATTTGGTCAACAATGGCTACAAGAAATGAAAGCTACAATTGGTAAGTTAAAAAAATATCTTTCATTAAAATTTGAGAATGGTATGATTCATATTTTTCATGATGGCATTGATGATAATCATAGACCCAAAAATGATAAGCAAAGATCAAAATTGTTTTATCATAAAATAACATATGATGTTTCCTACACAATAAAGCAACATGAAATACACATGCACCAAATTTAGAATAATGCAAAAGAAAATTCTAAATATATAAATCATGAGTGATATGATGATCAAAATGATCATGATATATAAAAATTTGACAAGATCCATTATCAGTAAATCAATAATCTTCCACTAGATCCACCATTCGATTATCCACATCCCTTTGATGTATTGTTATATTTTTAAAAGTTTTGCACAAACATGTGTGTGTGTGTGTGTGTGTGTGTGTGTGTGTGTGTGTGTGTGTGT